>BTPG01000004.1:167797978-167886657 GCA_036245525.1 Semisulcospira habei
ATTCTGACACACAAATAAAAACAACAATCATTGACCGGTAAAAGCCTGGTCGGTAATACAAGTTTGTTCAGTACATTTTTTGTTGTTGAAAAAACGAAAAAAAAGTTACAAGCAAATTATGCACATGCAAAACATAAAAATATATTGACTCACAGCGGACGGCAACGTGCAGCTGTCATGATGATGCTCATACAGCAACAGCGCATCTGATCATCGCGTTCGAGAATAACCGGCTAAACAAGCCCCGCCATCTAGCCCCGACGCACCGGCTACACCATGGGATGAATCATCTGTGATAATTCAAGGGTAGTGCCTGATTACTTTGGCGCCGTTAGGTGCCAAACTCATCTGCCACTACCTTTGAATCATCACAGTCGATCCATCTCCTGCAACTGGTACATAATCAGTTATTAAATGAAACACCCTTAACATTTGGAAGTTAAGGAATACTAATAATTACGTCCGTTTGACAAACACAACTACTGAGTTGTGTCACTCGACTGATTCGGGGCGCTCATCAGCACAGCGACTGAATCAGTTGATGGAGACAGCCACTGTGTACAATGAAACAGGAAACGCAAATGTTTAACACTGCAATATGAATATGACTGAAACTTAAGTTTATCACGTCATTCCGCTTGTCACTTGCTCATCCGCGCTCGGGCCTTCTTTCTGCGGGAGGCACTGACAGATTCACTGAAAACCTGAACTCTGGGCGTAATACTGACACTGACAGATTCACTGAAAATCTGAACTCTGGGCGTAATACTGACACTGACACTGAGATTCACTGAAAACCTGAACTCTGGGCGTAATACTGACACTGACAGATTCACTAAAAACCTGAACTCTGGGCGTAATACTGACACTGACAGATTCACTGAAAACCTGAACTCTGGGCGTAATACTGACACTGACAGATTCACTGAAAAACTGAACTCTGGGCGCCGTAATACTGACAAAGTTGGCGGGCAGATGTCCGCCGCAATCGGCCCGCGCACAGTTGTGCGCGGGCCAATTGCGGCACGTCGGCCCATATAGCCTAGTATCCACTAAGGAGACGGACTCAAGCCGACGAATCTTGATCTGTGCATCTTTCCTCAAACTGTAAAATCAGTGGCCGCTTCAAGTTAGCAGAATGAGAAACTCAGTTCACCCGGACACTGGTAGAACATGCGAGAATCACCAGCCACGCGTAATGGACCGGGATCATTCTTGCGTACGCCGAACTGACCCCGCCCTATGCCATACTGGCTGTCTCTCTCGCATTCACTATCGCTGATCAGCCGTAGTGAGTCCACCCAACGTGGGCCCATGCCAAAAGCGGACTGTCTACTAGTACTACTGACGCACGCGTCACTGCGTAGCCTGCTACGCGAAACTGACACTACTTTAGTCTATGCACACGTAGAAACATTCTTCCCAATGGCAAAATAGACCCTGATAAACATTTACAAATGCTGACAAAGTCTTTTGCATGGTCAAAAAGGCCGAATTTGTGATTCTTTATAAATTTGCATATTTTGGCATTATTAGCTGTGTGAGCGACACAAGATAAAAAGATAATTACTGTCATATCGAATAATAACTATTGTCATATTGAAGGTAGAAATTTCGGTGTTTCACAAATATCATTTACTTTTATAAGTGAAAATTAGAAGTAGTGATTGAGCGTTTGATCAGCCTGATGGGATTGTCTTACGGATAGCAGCAGACAGAAGTTTTTTTTTTTTTACATTTATTATTTGTGCCCGTGACAAGTGTCACTGAATTACACACACACACACACACACACACACACACACACACACACACACACACACACACACACACACACACACACACACACTATACACCGCTTTAGGCTGAACTTATTCAAAGCGCCCGGCATCAATAGCTGCTGAAGTGTCGTGCAGCGTTGCCAACGACAACGCTGTATGACACTTTCGCAGCTATTGATGCGGAACACCTTGAAATAGTCACAAATCACACGAGGTCACTTGCTGTCGTCAACAACGATTCTCTCTTCCCTAAATCCCAGCAAAATGCCCGAACTTTGCTGTTATGAAGACTGCTTGGGTTTAATCCATCTCGCATGCGGCCAGCGATACTTTTCACGGTACTGGTAGCTGAATGCCGCATGTCCGCACCACCACATCTTGAATAAGACGCCGTGCCCAGCATAGTGGTACTCTCTATTCCACGGCCTCTATCTCACGGCAACATTGTTACAATGACTCCATGAAGCATTCGACGCGGCAATATCAGGGTATTTCTTCACGCCCCCTAACCTCTGCGCCGACCATGACCTTGACCCCCGTGTCCTTTGAAAGGGCCTTGATCTGCTTAGCACAAAGAGCGTACTTGATGAGCAGGACCAGCATGACGAGTAAACACACGCCGGCGATTATGTAAACGAACAGCGCTTTGTCAAAAGATGCGTCACTCCAGACAGTCGCGCCATCAGGCGTGAGAGTAGTATTCAGGGCGTCTGTCAGCCCCGGGGATGCTGCACTGATGTTCTCCATGTTTCCTAGTACTCAAACCAAGGGGAATCACAGCGCTGGACAGACAACAGTTAGATCCCCTGCCCCCGCCTATCAGGCACCCAATCGCCAGCCCACAGAGAAATACGCAGGTATAGAATAAGACAATCATTTCCATTCCTAATAAGAATGGATCAGGTCTCTTATATAACCCATGTCTTTCTCCGGAACTTAGGAAGTAGGCAGGAGAAACATACATACACAAACATGAAGGTGCGCTACTATATGTGGTCGGGTAAATACCCTGATTTCCCACAGTAGATGCACAGAACATTACACAACAATGTAACGATACAAATTTTGCCTCGAGTTATACATGATACTCACAAACCAGATAGGTGAGGCTAGCGCTGGTAGAATTATCAGTACTCAAACCAAGGGGAATCACAGCGCTGGACAGACAACAGTTAGATCCCCTGCCCCCGCCTATCAGGCACCCAATCGCCAGCCCACAGAGAAATACGCAGGTATAGAATAAGACAATCATTTCCATTCCTAATAAGAATGGATCAGGTCTCTTATATAACCCATGTCTTTCTCCGGAACTTAGGAAGTAGGCAGGAGAAACATACATACACAAACATGAAGGTGCGCTACTATATGTGGTCGGGTAAATACCCTGATTTCCCACAGTAGATGCACAGAACATTACACAACAATGTAACGATACAAATTTTGCCTCGAGTTATACATGATACTCACAAACCAGATAGGTGAGGCTAGCGCTGGTAGAATTATCAGTACTCAAACCAAGGGGAATCACAGCGCTGGACAGACAACAGTTAGATCCCCTGCCCCCGCCTATCAGGCACCCAATCGCCAGCCCACAGAGAAATACGCAGGTATAGAATAAGACAATCATTTCCATTCCTAATAAGAATGGATCAGGTCTCTTATATAACCCATGTCTTTCTCCGGAACTTAGGAAGTAGGCAGGAGAAACATACATACACAAACATGAAGGTGCGCTACTATATGTGGTCGGGTAAATACCCTGATTTCCCACAGTAGATGCACAGAACATTACACAACAATGTAACGATACAAATTTTGCCTCGAGTTATACATGATACTCACAAACCAGATAGGTGAGGCTAGCGCTGGTAGAATTATCAGTACTCAAACCAAGGGGAATCACAGCGCTGGACAGACAACAGTTAGATCCCCTGCCCCCGCCTATCAGGCACCCAATCGCCAGCCCACAGAGAAATACGCAGGTATAGAATAAGACAATCATTTCCATTCCTAATAAGAATGGATCAGGTCTCTTATATAACCCATGTCTTTCTCCGGAACTTAGGAAGTAGGCAGGAGAAACATACATACACAAACATGAAGGTGCGCTACTATATGTGGTCGGGTAAATACCCTGATTTCCCACAGTAGATGCACAGAACATTACACAACAATGTAACGATACAAATTTTGCCTCGAGTTATACATGATACTCACAAACCAGATAGGTGAGGCTAGCGCTGGTAGAATTATCAGTACTCAAACCAAGGGGAATCACAGCGCTGGACAGACAACAGTTAGATCCCCTGCCCCCGCCTATCAGGCACCCAATCGCCAGCCCACAGAGAAATACGCAGGTATAGAATAAGACAATCATTTCCATTCCTAATAAGAATGGATCAGGTCTCTTATATAACCCATGTCTTTCTCCGGAACTTAGGAAGTAGGCAGGAGAAACATACATACACAAACATGAAGGTGCGCTACTATATGTGGTCGGGTAAATACCCTGATTTCCCACAGTAGATGCACAGAACATTACACAACAATGTAACGATACAAATTTTGCCTCGAGTTATACATGATACTCACAAACCAGATAGGTGAGGCTAGCGCTGGTAGAATTATCAGTACTCAAACCAAGGGGAATCACAGCGCTGGACAGACAACAGTTAGATCCCCTGCCCCCGCCTATCAGGCACCCAATCGCCAGCCCACAGAGAAATACGCAGGTATAGAATAAGACAATCATTTCCATTCCTAATAAGAATGGATCAGGTCTCTTATATAACCCATGTCTTTCTCCGGAACTTAGGAAGTAGGCAGGAGAAACATACATACACAAACATGAAGGTGCGCTACTATATGTGGTCGGGTAAATACCCTGATTTCCCACAGTAGATGCACAGAACATTACACAACAATGTAACGATACAAATTTTGCCTCGAGTTATACATGATCCTCACAAACCAGATAGGTGAGGCTAGCGCTGGCAGAATTGTCAGTACTCAAACCAAGGGGAATCACAGCGCTGGACAGACAACAGTTAGATCCCCTGCCCCCGCCTATCAGGCACCCAATCGCCAGCCCACAGAGAAATACGCAGGTATAGAATAAGACAATCATTTCCATTCCTAATAAGAATGGATCAGGTCTCTTATATAACCCATGTCTTTCTCCGGAACTTAGGAAGTAGGCAGGAGAAACATACATACACAAACATGAAGGTGCGCTACTATATGTGGTCGGGTAAATACCCTGATTTCCCACAGTAGATGCACAGAACATTACACAACAATGTAACGATACAAATTTTGCCTCGAGTTATACATGATCCTCACAAACCAGATAGGTGAGGCTAGCGCTGGCAGAATTGTCAGTACTCAAACCAAGGGGAATCACAGCGCTGGACAGACAACAGTTAGATCCCCTGCCCCCGCCTATCAGGCACCCAATCGCCAGCCCACAGAGAAATACGCAGGTATAGAATAAGACAATCATTTCCATTCCTAATAAGAATGGATCAGGTCTCTTATATAACCCATGTCTTTCTCCGGAACTTAGGAAGTAGGCAGGAGAAACATACATAGACAAACATGAAGGTGCGCTACTATATGTGGTCGGGTAAATACCCTGATTTCCCACAGTAGATGCACAGAACATTACACAACAATGTAACGATACAAATTTTGCCTCGAGTTATACATGATCCTCACAAACCAGATAGGTGAGGCTAGCGCTGGCAGAATTGTCAGTACTCAAACCAAGGGGAATCACAGCGCTGGACAGACAACAGTTAGATCCCCTGCCCCCTCCTATCAGGCACCCAATCGCCAGCCCACAGAGAAATACGCAGGTATAGAATAAGACAATCATTTCCATTCCTAATAAGAATGGATCAGGTCTCTTATATAACCCATGTCTTTCTCCGGAACTTAGGAAGTAGGCAGGAGAAACATACATACACAAACATGAAGGTGCGCTACTATATGTGGTCGGGTAAATACCCTGATTTCCCACAGTAGATGCACAGAACATTACACAACAATGTAACGATACAGTAGCGCACAGAACATTACACAACAATGTAACGATATAGTAGCGCACCTTCATGTTTGTGTATGTATGTTTCTCCTGCCTACTTCCTAAGTTCCGGAGAAAGACATGGGTTATATAAGAGACCTGATCCATTCTTATTAGGAATGGAAATGATTGTCTTATTCTATACCTGCGTATTTCTCTGTGGGCTGGCGATTGGGTGCCTGATAGGCGGGGGCAGGGGATCTAACTGTTGTCTGTCCAGCGCTGTGATTCCCCTTGGTTTGAGTACTGATAATTCTACCAGCGCTAGCCTCACCTATCTGGTTTGTGAGTATCATGTATAACTCGAGGCAAAATTTGTATCGTTACATTGTTGTGTAATGTTCTGTGCATCTACTGTGGGAAATCAGGGTATTTACCCGACCACATATAGTAGCGCACCTTCATGTTTGTGTATGTATGTTTCTCCTGCCTACTTCCTAAGTTCCGGAGAAAGACATGGGTTATATAAGAGACCTGATCCATTCTTATTAGGAATGGAAATGATTGTCTTATTCTATACCTGCGTATTTCTCTGTGGGCTGGCGATTGGGTGCCTGATAGGCGGGGGCAGGGGATCTAACTGTTGTCTGTCCAGCGCTGTGATTCCCCTTGGTTTGAGTACTGATAATTCTACCAGCGCTAGCCTCACCTATCTGGTTTGTGAGTATCATGTATAACTCGAGGCAAAATTTGTATCGTTACATTGTTGTGTAATGTTCTGTGCATCTACTGTGGGAAATCAGGGTATTTACCCGACCACATATAGTAGCGCACCTTCATGTTTGTGTATGTATGTTTCTCCTGCCTACTTCCTAAGTTCCGGAGAAAGACATGGGTTATATAAGAGACCTGATCCATTCTTATTAGGAATGGAAATGATTGTCTTATTCTATACCTGCGTATTTCTCTGTGGGCTGGCGATTGGGTGCCTGATAGGCGGGGGCAGGGGATCTAACTGTTGTCTGTCCAGCGCTGTGATTCCCCTTGGTTTGAGTACTGATAATTCTACCAGCGCTAGCCTCACCTATCTGGTTTGTGAGTATCATGTATAACTCGAGGCAAAATTTGTATCGTTACATTGTTGTGTAATGTTCTGTGCATCTACTGTGGGAAATCAGGGTATTTACCCGACCACATATAGTAGCGCACCTTCATGTTTGTGTATGTATGTTTCTCCTGCCTACTTCCTAAGTTCCGGAGAAAGACATGGGTTATATAAGAGACCTGATCCATTCTTATTAGGAATGGAAATGATTGTCTTATTCTATACCTGCGTATTTCTCTGTGGGCTGGCGATTGGGTGCCTGATAGGCGGGGGCAGGGGATCTAACTGTTGTCTGTCCAGCGCTGTGATTCCCCTTGGTTTGAGTACTGATAATTCTACCAGCGCTAGCCTCACCTATCTGGTTTGTGAGTATCATGTATAACTCGAGGCAAAATTTGTATCGTTACATTGTTGTGTAATGTTCTGTGCATCTACTGTGGGAAATCAGGGTATTTACCCGACCACATATAGTAGCGCACCTTCATGTTTGTGTATGTATGTTTCTCCTGCCTACTTCCTAAGTTCCGGAGAAAGACATGGGTTATATAAGAGACCTGATCCATTCTTATTAGGAATGGAAATGATTGTCTTATTCTATACCTGCGTATTTCTCTGTGGGCTGGCGATTGGGTGCCTGATAGGCGGGGGCAGGGGATCTAACTGTTGTCTGTCCAGCGCTGTGATTCCCCTTGGTTTGAGTACTGATAATTCTACCAGCGCTAGCCTCACCTATCTGGTTTGTGAGTATCATGTATAACTCGAGGCAAAATTTGTATCGTTACATTGTTGTGTAATGTTCTGTGCATCTACTGTGGGAAATCAGGGTATTTACCCGACCACATATAGTAGCGCACCTTCATGTTTGTGTATGTATGTTTCTCCTGCCTACTTCCTAAGTTCCGGAGAAAGACATGGGTTATATAAGAGACCTGATCCATTCTTATTAGGAATGGAAATGATTGTCTTATTCTATACCTGCGTATTTCTCTGTGGGCTGGCGATTGGGTGCCTGATAGGCGGGGGCAGGGGATCTAACTGTTGTCTGTCCAGCGCTGTGATTCCCCTTGGTTTGAGTACTGATAATTCTACCAGCGCTAGCCTCACCTATCTGGTTTGTGAGTATCATGTATAACTCGAGGCAAAATATGTATCGTTACATTGTTGTGTAATGTTCTGTGCATCTACTGTGGGAAATCAGGGTATTTACCCGACCACATATAGTAGCGCACCTTCATGTTTGTGTATGTATGTTTCTCCTGCCTACTTCCTAAGTTCCGGAGAAAGACATGGGTTATATAAGAGACCTGATCCATTCTTATTAGGAATGGAAATGATTGTCTTATTCTATACCTGCGTATTTCTCTGTGGGCTGGCGATTGGGTGCCTGATAGGCGGGGGCAGGGGATCTAACTGTTGTCTGTCCAGCGCTGTGATTCCCCTTGGTTTGAGTACTGATAATTCTACCAGCGCTAGCCTCACCTATCTGGTTTGTGAGTTCCATGTTTCCTGCAACCGATGCACACATCATAATCATTTAACCCATTTAACCCCACGGACACATTTACCAAATTATGGAGGTGTTACATAATGACTATGTATCAGCTGCAGGAGATGGATCGACCATGATAATTCAAGGGTAGTGCCAGGTGAGCTTGGCGCCTTCAGGCGTCAAGCTAATCTGGTACTGCCTTTGAATTATCATGGGTCGATCTTTCTCCTGCGGTAGGGCGTTGGGGCTGGACAAAGGTAGAAATGTCTGCTTCGTAGTGTACATTCTCACACGAATTATGAGAAAAATATTAAACGGTGTTAGTTCAGGTAATGTAACATTAAAACCCCGTTGTATCGTCAAATTTGAACAATCCAAGCCCGCCACCGAGCACACTGCTTTAAGTGCACGTCAGTGACTGATAGAAATCATACTGATACTCGTATTTAAGCCCAATACACATTCAACCGAATACGTTCGGCAACTAGATCATGGACCACAGCAGTCGCATAATTCGGGAGGTCATGACAACTTGATCCATGCATACATCTTTCTAGACAGATTCACATTCATTTTAATCTTAACCCATTCAGCCCTGACGCACTACAGCAGGAGATGGGTCGGCCATGTTACTATAATATAGTTTGCATATGGCAGTGTACAAATTTGAAGCTTTTAGCCTCAGTATGATATGGGATAAGATGCCTCGCATTCAGTAAGTATGCCACGAGCACACTTTTATTCCAGTCAGATGCTAAGCAGCTCATTTGAATAGAAACGTACTCGTGGCGTACTCCCCGAGTGGGTCTATCCGGCTGCGGAGTACTCCCGCAAAGGTACACTGAATAGACTTACCACTGATACTGGAATTTCACAGAAGGAGGCGTCCTGTTAATGAACGTCGTTTGGTCGAAGCCTCAGTCTTCTTGTCAGCCCATACCAGGCAGTGCACCTGAAACTGCAATAGTATAGGTGACTCCGAGGCAGTTGAACCGTAATTAAACAGAGATGAATTGGCACATCTACTCTGAATACAGGGTGCGAGAGAAAGAAAAAGAAGAAAATGGTTCCATTTATATCTGTGAAGTTGTTCCCGGGACCAGCCGGCTGCTCAACCCCTTCTACACCGAGATGAAAAGTGAACACGTTCCACGTACCTGCAAGAGACTCAGAATCTATAATAATAATAATAATAATAATAATAATAATAATAATAATAATAATAATAATAATAATAATAATAATAATAATAATAATACCGTTATTATATAGGCGCTTTTTCTCAATTTTGGGGAAATCGACTCAAAGCGCCGCGAACTGAAACCCAACACACACACACACGTGACAGACACGGATTTACGCCATTTAAGACAAGCACAGTACAAGACAGACGAAGGGCCAGTTCAGCTACTGAAGTTACAGAGATTTTTGGTCGCTTGTATTTGAAATTTGTAAAGTGGCCTGAGACCGGTACCAAAGTGTGTGTGTGTGTGGGGGGCGGGAGGTGGGGTTGGGGGGGGGGGGGCGGAAGAACCGGAGTACCCGGAGAAAGAACTCACGGTCCGCCCGAATTAACGGTGACACTTACCAGAGGAGAAAAGTCTGACGCCGGAACCCGGTATCGAACCTCAGTCGCACCTTTGGCATTGGTGGCAGGCGCCTTAAGCACTGCGCCACGGACCGCCCCAATCTCTGTGACGGGGGCTGATAAGGATCGATATGCGCAGGCCTCTTTTTGCTGTTACCTTTAATTTCTATCCATGTGCGACGGGGCTCTTTGGCGCTGTATTAATAAACACTTCATAAACACAATCCGCGTCCACAGGCTGTAGAGAGGTTAAGAATTTTTTAAAAAATCGGATTGCCAAAACTGAAACGACTGTTCGAGAAACATACGTACTTTAGTTTCATAAACACTGGCTGAAAAAGTTGCAATGTTAAGCCCATTGACAACGCGGAGACGTATCTACTGAGATTCATGTAGTTTTATTCCACTGATCATTTTTATGAGCTGCCCAGCAGACTCAGCTACATATAACACAAGCAGAACTAGGAAAGTCTCTCCACTGAAATAATGACAATCTCTCCAAATAATTCCGGTAAGTCTAGGCTAAATAATGGCAAATCGGCCAAATAACGGCGAAGTCTCAGTCTCCAAAATTAGTGGATTAAAAGCCCAGACAAACGCGATGCGCATGTTTTTCTGCGCTTTTGATCCATGGAAATGCGCGCAGTTTTGACCTATCTGAGATTTCCCCTTGTAGAATGCAGAATGATCTCCGACTCCAAACGCAAACACCTTCAAAACAAAATCCTGGAATCCACTTCTTCCAAAACCATCTACGCTACCATGAACACACTCCTAGGCACTTCTAAAGACTCTCCTCTTCCCAACACACACAGCAAAGAAGATCTTCCGTCCGCTTTTTCGTGCTATTTCTCCGACAAAATCCAAACTCTGCGCAACACACTCGACACTCTGCCTTCTTCGCCTTGCCTTCCTGACACCCCCCCCCCCTTTTCCGGCACTCCCCTCTCGTCCTTCCGCCCCGTCTCTCAGGATGAAGTCCTCAAGACCATAAAGTCCATGCCTTTCAAAACCTGCGAACTAGACCCCCCTCCCAGCTTCTCTCTACCGGGACGGCCTCCCAAAACGTTTGCCCTTCATTACCGACATCATCAACACATCTCTAGAAAATGGCTCCGTCCCCGATATCTTCAAGTCCGCCATCGTCCGTCCTCTCCTAAAAAAACACAACCTCGACCCAAACGAACTCAAGAACTACCGCCCAGTCTCCAATCTCTCTTTCCTGTCCAAGCTTCTTGAGAAGGTTGTACTCATCCAACTCATCCTCCACCTCGCCGACAACAACCTCCTCAGTCCCTTCCAGTCTGCCTATCGCAAACATCACAGCACTGAAACAGCCCTTCTACATATCCTTAACGACCTGCTTCTCTCCACTGACTCGGGCAACATCTCCCTTCTTACGCTACTCGATCTCTCTACCGCCTTCGACACCATAGACCACTCTATCCTCCTCCACCGCCTTCACCACTCCCTTGGCATCACTGACTCTGCTCACTCCTGGTTTCTCTCCTACCTCTCCGACAGACAGCAGTCCGTCACCATCGACGGCGTCTCCTCCAACCCAGTCAAGCTCTCCTGCGGCGTTCCACAGGGATCCGTCATGGGCCCGGTCCTTTTCACACTCTACACCTCCCCCCCCCCCCCCCTGTCCAACATCATCCAGTCTCACCACTACCTCTACGCTGACGACTCATAACTACTAGACAAAGACAAACTCGACAAGACTCAGACACTACTGACTCGCACGGCTGACTGCTATGAAGACGTGAAAAACTGGATGACAGCAAACAAGCTCAAACTGAACGACGACAAAACGGAAGCCATGCTGGTAGGCACTCGCCAGAATCTTTCCCAGCTCTCTCCCTCTCTCCACCTTCAACTCGACAGCACCCCCATCTCCCTCTCTGACTCGGTCAAGAACCTTGGCGTTATCTTCGATTCCTCTCTTTCCATGACCAGCTTCGTCTCCGCCACGGCCCAGGCATGTTATTTCCACCTCCGCCGCATCAGTCAGATCAAAAAATACCTCACTACCGAAGCTGCCACCAAACTCGCTGTCTCTCTCATCTTATCTCGCATCGACTACTGCAACTCTCTCCTTTCCGGCCTTCCTCACTCCACCACTCTCACTCTCCAGCGCGTCCAGAACAATGCTGCCCGCCTCGTCCTGAGAAAGAAAAAATCCGACCAAATCACTCCCCTGCTCAAGCTCCTTCACTGGCTCCCCATCCCCCAACGCATCCAATACAAGATTCTGTCTCTCTGCTACAAATCCCTGAACAACTACGCTCCTGCCTATCTCTCCAACTTACTTCACCCCTACACTCCTCCCCGCTCCCTCCGCTCCGCCTCCGACCCTCTCAGCCTCCTCATCCCCCGCACCAAACTCAGCACTTTCGGCCCCTGCTCCTTCTCAGTATACGGTCCATCCACCTGGAACACTCTCCCACTCTGTCTCCGTCAGAAACACTCGCTCTCCTCCTTCCAGTCCGCCCTCAAAAATCTCCTCTTTCAACAGTTCTAGCACTATATCACCACACTCCCCAACCCAAGCTGACCGTCGTAATGTATTTTCACTATCTGTGTTATGTGAGTCGTTGTCTAAAGCGTGCGCATGCGTGTGCGAGTTGTGAGTGCGCGCTTAGAGTTATAATTATTGTAAGATAAGCGCATTATCAATACCGTAATTATTATTATTATTATTATTATTATTATTATTATTATTATTATTATTATTAGATAATTTTATGTGATGGTCAATGTTATTGTTTTATCTCTCTGTAAGCAATTTCTTTCAAACCCACTTGTGCATGCACCCACCAGTACTGTAAACAATACCAATGGCTGCATGCGCAAGGGTGTGTTAACCCTTTGGCTGTCGGTATCGTTTTTGGTCGCAATAATTCCGGTGAGAATCGTGACAAAAATCGCTACTGAAGGGTTAACATTATTAAGTTCCATTTTAAGTCTGAATGCATTCAGCCCAACACAGTACAGCAAGAGAAATCTCGGATCATGATAGTTCAGGGGGTGGTACCAGAATAGCTTAGCGCCTCCTGGCGCCAAACTATTCTGGCACCACCCGTGAACCACCACGATCGAACCAATTCCTGAACTGTGACATGGTCTTTAGAGAAGAGCTTTCAGTTATGTCAACAACACCCTCAGGGTTCAATGTGTTAACCCTTATCATTCGGAATACACCCGTGAAATACGTCTGACCAAAATAGTTCAAGGGTAAGTACCAAAATAGCTTGGCGCCGCCTCTAGGCGCCAAGCTATTTTGGCACCACCCTGGAACTAAAGTCATTGGTTTATATCCTTATCTGTAAGTACTATAGTATAATGTAGCGTGCATATGGCGGTGTACAGATTTAAAGCTTTTAGCCTCCGTATGATTTAATTAATGGGTTAATTATTTACACTGGGCCTAGAATAATTTCAAAAGATAACGTATTTTCAGCGTTACTACTGGTAATACCTTACAGAAATCTGTGTTATTTGCGCACGTGTTTGACTTTCTCAAATTGTTTCTTTTTGCACACATTCGGCCCATTCCACAGGGGCCCTTTGCACACATTCGGCCCATTCCTCGGCCCATTCCTCAGAGGCCCTTTGCACACATTCGGCCCATTCCTCGGCCCATTCCTCAGAGGCCCTTTGCACACATTCGGCCCATTCCTCGGCCCATTCCTCAGAGGCCCTTTGCACACATTCGGCCCATTCCTCGGCCCATTCCTCAGAGGCCCTTTGCACACATTCGGCCCATTCCTCGGCCCATTCCATTTCGTAGTGCGCCTTTAATAGTCTAGCAGCTGCCCATCATAGACGATCAGCCGTTTACGAGATAGTGATTTTCTAGAGAGTAACAAAGGTTTGGGTATATCCAAATGAAGTCTAGTATGAATAAAAGCAGTGCGCACTCGTTTTAAACCGCCGGATGATGGAGACATTTTTCTGTAGCACATTTTGTTTCCAGTATGGCTGCAGACGAAACCAGGACCGTAGCGGTCATTTTTACAGGGGATCAGTAGTTTACACGGGTCTCATTGTTCCTGTATTCAGTGGTAGTATGCACTATATGTCACTTAAAAGGATTTCATTTTTTAAAGTCATATTTTCATACTTAGATATATTAAGAGAAGAAACAATTACCAAAAAGCTTGCCTTGAACTCAAAATTAATATCGTTACTCAACAATAAGGTATCCCAAATCACGTGATCAAAACATCACGTGATCCACGACCTCCGCGGACATGAATTTCGGTGTGCCGACGGGTTCTTTTTGATTTGTCCTACATAAGCTTGTTTGTTTTTTAAAAAAAGCAAACGTGTAAAGTTGCTGTGTGCATTTTTACGGCTTGATAAAGGTTTGTCACGTTTCTTTCCATTCACTTTACCATCGCTTTGCCCGTTTCATTTCGACAACACAGCACCAAAACAAAACGCAACCCACAACACAAACGCTATCTTCAAAACCTATGCTGCATTCTGTAAAAGAAAAAGAGTGCCACACCACTTGGTTTTAACTGTCGTGGCTGAGCAAAGTTTCGGAACTTGATTAATTATTTTATGCAGCAGTAACATTTATTTTAATCAGTTGCACTGACAAGCTATGTTGTGATGTGCGATCACTGCCAGTGCCAATTATGCAGTCTCAGTGATCACTGATGGTACAGTACACTTCACGCTGAAAAAAAAAAAAATACACAGCACAATGTGAACACGCTTGGAAGTTCATGCAATGCTTTGTTTAAAATTGAACCCTATCTTGCTAGCAGTAGCCTACTGCACAAAAGAGGAACTTATTTTGCTGCTGTGTTATTTGCAGTTTGTCTGCATATAGACATTTGCAGTTCGCTGCAAGGATTCTTAGCAGCTGACATTAGCACTGACATCTTGGGATTAAAACGAGAAAGAAAACGGAGAAAGGTGACACAGAGATGATTTAATAAATCAGTCAAGTGATCAAATGAATGAGATATCTATGTTTTATGATAAACAGCTAGTTATGGGAGGGGGGGGGGAGGAGGCAATACTTTATAATGTACACGTACTATTTCTTTCAGTGTTTCCATCACCCACTCATAACACCATTAGACTCGATGAGTTGTCATGTTTTGAGTGGTTTACAAAATACATGTACTTGTTGCTGTTACATTATCTTCTTACTGGTTTTTGACATTTCGCTGTAAGATTTACAGTCCCATACTTTAAGCGTGTTCCTCCTAACGCACACAGAGGTTGACTGTATCATTGATATGTGTGTGTAGGTAGCGTTTGGTTTTGTTTGAGGTGGCAGTTTTGGCCTCACCTTTAAGTTTGGTGCCGCTGTGCATGTGGCCACCAGTACTATTTACAGAACTGATGACTGCATGTGCAGGCTAGTTCACGGTATCAAAATGTGAATTGGGCAGCCTATTGTTTGAAGTGATCAGTGGTAGCAACATCCATGTATGTGTGCATTTGGCCACTGGTACTGTTTACAAAGGTGCTGTTTACAGAACTAGTGGCTGAGTATGCATATTATTATTAGTCAATCTCAATCTTGGCTTGACTTCGCGAACGAAGATTTTATAGGAGTTGCCCACGACGTCTGCAGGCTTGTTCGTGGCTGCGGAGGCCAATCCGAGACAGGCAGGTTCGACCGCAGTGGCTGCAGAGGAAGGTATGGCCAGGGTTCTGAGCTGCGGCATCTCTGTTTTTTCTCCTGAGCCGCTTGTCCTTAAGGCTAGCTCTGTGAGAGTCCTCAAAGGAGACAGCTGCCTTGTAAATGGTGGAGCGCCAGGTGTCACGGTCCGCAGCAAGCGAAGACCACTGGTGGTGGTCGATTTGGCAGGCACTAAGTGACTTCCTGAGACAGTCTTTGTATCTCTTCTTTGGTGCCCCTATGTCACGGTGTCCAGTAGCAAGCTCGCCGAACAGGGTGATCTTTGGTAGGCGATGATCCTCCATCCTGGAGACATGCCCCGCCCAGCGGAGCTGTGTCCGCAGCAGCAAAGCCTCGATGCTCACAGTTTCAGCCTGTTCAAGGACCTCGACGTTGGTGACATAGTCACTCCAGTGAATGCCCAGGATGGTACGCAGGCAGCGCTGGTGGAAGCGTTCGAGGAGTTGTAGTTGGCTGCGGTAGAGGGCCCAGGACTCGGAACCATACAGCAGGGTGGTGAGGACCACAGCTCTGTACACGCTGATCTTGGTGCCTGTTTTCAGCTGTTGATTGTGCCACACCCGCTTGAAAAGTCGCCCGAAAGCGCTGTTCGCTTTTGCCAGCCTGCTGTCAAGCTCCTTGTCCATGAGATGGCCGTAGTCTACCGCGCGGCGTTAAACCCAAATAACTATTTATTAAAATTATTAATTTACGGGGCATGTCTCCAGGATGGAGGATCATCGCCTACCAAAGATCACCCTGTTCGGCGAGCTTGCTACTGGACACCGTGACATAGGGGCACCAAAGAAGAGATACAAAGACTGTCTCAGGAAGTCACTTAGTGCCTGCCAAATTATTATTATTATTAGTACTGTTATTGTTATCAGGTGTGGCCTTATCTCTAAGTTTTGGTGCCCCTGTGCATGAGGCCAACAGTACTTTTCACAGAACTGATGGCTGCATGTGCCGTGTGGTTAACTGTACACATGAAATTTGTAGGTGGGCAGCTAAAATACAGGCAGTCAATACAAGCCACTTGCTTAACCTGAAGTCTCTATCATATAGATTTTACAGTCCACTAATGCCCATCAGTATACAATTGTGCATGTCTTTTGTGGGTATTCTGTGGTTTTGTATGTGGGCTGGGGTTGAAAGTGGGGCGGTATGGCACCTATTACCGTGTATGTACAAAACCTACATTACAAACAAACATAAATTAATAATTTTAATAAATAGTTATTTGGGTTTAACGCCGCGCGGTAGACTACGGCCATCTCATGGCAGTTAAATAAATAAGATAAAGTAAGTCAAAGATACCTGGGACATAAGAATGCTAAGTAAAGTATAGATTATGATCATGCACAGATGTACATTGGTGGATGTTCTGCGGTTTTGTGTGTGTAACTGGATTGGGGTTGGGAGCGAGCGATACTGCACCTATTACCATGTACGTGTATTAGACATAAGACATTTATTCACCAAGTAAAACGTTACAAGGATTTTTGTGTGGCATGGCGACAGTAAAATATGTCCTCACTTGTAGGGCATTCATCATGTCATACACTTAGTTGGCGACCATCCTATATACAGCACTAAAAGATAGATAAACACAATATTAAACACAAATCAGTCATATGTCACAAATCATGGAATCACGTTGTTTCGTGCATGGTGATGTATTGAGGACAGCTTCTGGAGAAAAAAAAATTGCATCTGAATCCAGAGGTTCTGGCTTTAAAAGCACGAAACCGCCGGCCAGAGGGCAGAAGCTCGAAGAGATGATTGGCTGGGTGTGACAGATCTGACAGAATAGTACTGGTGGCCACATGCACAGGGGCACCATGGTGTATGTTCATGAGCTGTATGCTGATGTGTATGTACAAAACCTACATTACAAACAAACAAAATAAATAAATAATTTAAATAAATAAGATAAAGTAAGTCTAAGGTACCTGTTACATATGCATGCTAGGTAAAGGATATATTAAAAACTATGAACATACACAGATGTGCATGTCCTTCTTTTGGTAGGTGTTCTGCGGTTTTATGTGTGTATTTAGGTAAGGGTTGGGAGCAGGCAGTATGGCACCTATTACCATCTATATATGTGTATATTTTCTTGTTTGCTGATGTGTATGTACAAAACCTTCATTACAAGCAAACAAAATAAATAAATAATTTAAATATATACTTATTTGGGTTTAATGTCGAGCAGGCGACCAATGCCATCTCATGGCGGTTAAATAAAAAAGATAAAGTAAGTCAAGATACCTGGGACATATGAATGCTCAGTAAAGGATAGATTATGAACATGCACAGATGTAAGTGTCGTTTGGTGGGTGTTCTCTGGTTGTGGAGTGGGGTTGGGAGTGGGCAGTATTACCATATATGTGTATGTGAACATCAGCATATGTACAAAACCTACTTTTTAAACAAATAAAAATAAATAATAAATTTAAATAACTAGGACATATGAATACCAAGTAAAGGATATATTATGAACATGCACATCGATTCAAAATGGCGCCGACATATGGCGACATGGTGCTGCGCTCTGTGTTTGTTTTGCTGCTGTTGTCCGTCTTCTGTGTGATTCGTTCCTCGTCGACTCGTCTACAGTATGACAGAGAGATGCTGCTACTGTTTCGCGAGACTCTGGGTGAGTTTGGAGCACGTTTTACACCAAAATTCAACATGTTTGACTGCGCCAACGACATTTTTGTACCATCGAAGCACGTGCGTAAACGTGGTAGTCGTGGTGGCGCACTTGTCAGACTACGTCGGCGCAGGCATAGACCCGCATTGCCAAGCATGATCGTAGCAAATGTGCGATCGCTTCGTAACAAGACTGATGAACTTCTATGCCTGCTGGAGACGAAACGCGAATTCAAAGACTGTTGTGTGTTCTGTTTCTCTGAAACTTGGTTAGATACATCTACGCCTGACTCTGCTGTATCACCCACTGGCTTCACTATCTTTAGGTCTGATCGCTGTCCTACTTTATCCAGCAAGGGCAAAGGGGGCGTGGTGTGCTTTCTCGTGAATAACCAGTGGTGCACAGACACCAAAGTACTGACCCAGTTCTGTTCCCCTGACCTAGAAACTCTTACAATAAAGTGCCGTCCTTTTTACCTGCCCAGGGAGTTTTCGTCTGTCATCCTTACCGCTGTGTATATTCCTCCTCAAGCCAACACAGCCACTGCCATTAGTCATCTTTCTGACATTGTTACTGAACATGAAAATTCAAGTCCAGACTGCGTTTCACTTGTCGCTGATGATTTCAACAAAGCCAACCTACGGATCATCATCATCATCATCAGTCCCTTGCCCGAACTGGGCGTTGGGGGAACTGAAAGGCAGCAGCAACAGACAGTGCTCTCCACTGAGTTCTATTTTGGGCGGTGGCAAGCAAGTCTGGCATCTCGAGTTCGGTCCTTTCTTTTATGTTTGCGACCCAACTCTTTCTCTGACGACCTCGCCGACGACTTCCTACGGAAAGAACTGCCAAAAGTTCAACAAGTGACATGCGCTACGAGAGGTGACAATATTCTCGATCACTGTTATTCAACTATCAAGAACGCTTTCCATTCAGTCGCACGCGCAACTCTTGGCAACTCTGATCATAACATGATCTACCTAATCCCGTCCTACAAGCAACAAATCAAGCGTGAAAAGCCCCTCAGGCTCACGGTGCGCAAATGGACGGATGCTGCGGCGGAGACACTTCGCGGCTGTTTTGAGGCTACGGACTGGGGCGTGTTCAGAGATGCAGCTTCGGACATTGACTTATACACAGAGACCGTGACAGATTACATCAAATTTTGTGAGAACCAGTGTATTCCAACCAAAACTATCGTACAATACCCGAATGACAAGCCCTGGTTTCATGGTGCCATCAAACAAAAAGTGAAAGCTAAAGATGATGCATTTTTATCAGGTGACAAACAACAATACAAAAAGGCAAAATATGATTTACAAGCTGAGCTACCGTAGAAAGCTTGAAAATAATCTGTCCACAAACAGCTCACGCGACTTATGGCAAGGCTTACAGAAAATTACCAACTACAAGCAAGCAGCTAAACCAGCAGACACACAAGACCCCACACTACCAGACAAACTGAATGTGTTTTACAGCAGATTTGACAAGCAAAATGACCACCCCCCTGTGCTGCATACACACAGTGACGAGGACACTCAGCCTTTTGTTGTCTATGAACACGATGTCAAGCAAATGCTCGAGAGGTTGAGTGTCCGCAAAGCTGCAGGCCCGGATGAAATTTCGCCCAGCCTGCTCCGTCACTGTGCTAGCCAGCTCTCAAACGTTTTCACAGACATCTTTAACTGGTCCCTCAGAATCTGTAAAGTTCCACTATGCTTCAAAACATCTGTTATCATTCCGGTCCCGAAAAAGTCCACAGTTTCCTCCCTTAACGATTACAGGCCTGTTGCCCTTACGTCTGTCATTATGAAAACGTTTGAGCGTCTGGTTCTGCAACACATTAAAACTGTTATCCCACCCACCTTAGATCCCTAGCAGTTTGCCTATCGGGCGAATCGGTCAGTGGAAGATGCCGTATCCCTGGGTCTGCATCGTGCACTGGAACATCTTGAGAAGGCCAACACGTATGTTAGGGTGTTATTTGTGGACTACAGCTCCACATTCAATACTATTGTGCCACCCAAGCTCTATGAGAAACTGATCCAGCTAGGTTTTGACAGTTCACTATGCCAGTGGATCAACGAATTTTTGTCAGGTAGACCTCAGGTAGTAAGAGTTGGTCCGTGCAGTCAGCATTCAGACCCAGGGAGTCGACAGTCAGGCGGATGTAACCACTCGTCTGGTTCATGTAGTCGCGTTTCTAAGCCCGTCACACTGAGCACGGGTGCACCCCAAGGTTGTGTTTTGTCCCCTATGTTATACTCTCTTTTTACCCATGATTGTACATCAACGGATGATAACTCCCTTACAGTTAAATTTGCTGACGACACCACTGTTGAAGGTTTTATTTTAAACAACAATGAAACAGCATACAGAATGAGAGTAGATGAACTTGTTGGCTGGTGTTCTGACAATAACCTTGACCTGAATGTGCCCAAAACGATAGAGATGGTCATGGATTTCAGGAAAATCAAAAGTGACATTGTTCCCCTCACTATTCATGGTAGTCATGTTGAAATTGTTGATTGTTTCAGGTTTCTCGGCACCCACATCTCAAACGATCTTAAATGGGAGAAAAACGTTGATTCTTTAGTGAAAAAATCACAGCAAAGACTGTATTTTCTCAGACGTCTTAAAACGTTTGGCGTCAGCGGACAAATTTTGACCAACTTCTACGGGCAGTTATCGAAAGTCTTTTGACCTTCTCCCTGACCGTTTGGTTTGGCAGCACCACACAGAAAGAGCGATCCAAATTAAACAGAGTAGTAAACACTGCATCGAAAATCATAGGTCAGCATTGATTTGCCCTCGTTAGAGTCCCTCTTCCACGAAAGAATGCTAAAAAAAGGCTAGATCCATCCTCCGAGATGTTTCCCACCCAGCCTATGAGTTGTTTGAGATGTTGCCATCAGGGTGCCGTTACAGAGTGATCGGAACACGCACGAGTCGTTTTAAAAACAGTTTTTACCCAACTGCTGTCCAGGCTCTTAACGATGCAAACAAACGCCAAGGCTCTCCCATCCGTCCCACTGTTTAATGTAATGAATAGTATTGCCCAGCTATCAGCACAATACTTAGTCATCTACACAGCTGTGCAGAACACACTTTTAGTTACGGAGCGGTCGGGTGAACTGACTCAACTACAAGATAAGCCATCGGCGGCAATTAATCATTAGCGCGCGTCTAGTCATACTGACTGAAAGGACTGTTTATGATACTAGATCATCCTCTTGGAAGGACTGTTTATGATACTAGAACAGCTCTTCCAACATCCTACTACTAAGTGTATCTGCTGTCAAACATCCCTCAGGGTATGCAGATAACTGAGGAAGCAGAGTTAGAGAACATTACACACAGGAGTCCCGCAACATAGATTATAGAAGGAATAGTTGATGCCAGACCGGCAGTGACCTATATAGCCTGCTGATAGCGGGAAGGGACTGCATACCACAGCAGCAGGTGGCTGGCCAAACTAATGTGTAGGCCTAGCGCCTGGAAATAGGGCTAACTGCACTGCTGTGTCTATGATGCAAGTGATGTGTTCAGTTTTATATTACGATATGTCCTATGTAATTTGTGTTACTGTGGAATCGTGTTTGTTGCCTTTATGCTTAGACCACATTAGTTACTAAGGCATACGGTGTGTGTGTGTGTGTGTGTGTGTGTGTGTGTGTGTGTGTGTGTGTGTGTGTGTGTGTGTGTGTTGTGTGTGTGTGTGTGTGTAGTGTAGTGTGTGTGTGTGTGTGTTGTGTGTGTGTGTGTGTGTGTGTGTGTGTGTGCACGTGAGTAGCTTAATTAGATTTTGATGTGTTTAATGTTTTTCCTTTTATGTTGCGCGGCACCGCAACGATTTCCTAATGTATTGTTACATATGGCAATAAAGTTCTATCATTATCATCATGCACAGATGTTTGTTCTGTGGTTTTGTATGTGGGGTGGGGAGCGGGTGGTATGCACCTATTACCATATATGTGTACATGTTATGTTCACATCATATATGTGTATATGTATGTTCTCATCTTGTATGCTGATGTCCCCCACCCAGGTCTACCCTGGGGGACTTGGGTGGGGTTAACTACTTTTTAGTTCCCAGGGTGACCCTGGTCAGCCCCACAGGGTGGGTTTTCCCCTCTATTCTGGGGCATGTGTTTCTGTCTACCCTTGGTACATTCACCTGTATTTACCTTTTTTAAACTCTTTCTACTGTCTGCACTGCTTGTAGCTCTTGATATTGGATGTGTGTTGCTAAAGGGTGTAGTTAGGTTTATTTAGTGTATTAGACCAGCTGGCGACATACATTCAATATTCTATTTAGTTTGGGTTTTTTTCACAAGCAGTGCAGGCACGTCCTGAGAAAGTCTTGTTGCTGTCGGGACGTTAATGTACAATAAATCATTTTATGCTGATGTGTATATGCAAACATACATCACAAACAAACAAACAAACAAAAAAATAATAAATTAATAAAATAAGTTGGGGATACCTGGGACCTATGAATATGCATGTTAAGTAAAGGATAGATTATGAACATGCACAGATGTAAGCATATTGAAAACAAATTTCCTCTCCTTGGTGACCACTACCATACCACTATAGTGATCATGTGCATCAAGGAATTCCTTCCATCCATAATTCAAAGGATAAATAATAAATAAATATGTAAGTGAATACATACATGAATCAATAATAAATAAATAAAACATGTAATATAATAGAGAGGGCTACTATCTGTATTGTGTCTCATGCAGTCCTGATAAAGCTTAATCATAAGAGTCCTTGTGAGTACTTGAGTGCGGATTGGTTGAATTGGTTGCAAAAACTAAAATTTTATATTTAGGTGTTTAGCTGAACATGGTGATTTTGATGGAAACGGTTCGGAGATGGATTTCACTCTGCCTGGCTTGTGCTTAAGACCAGTCGTATACGAGTGTGCTTGACCAGTTAAAAATCCCATCTCCACTAATAAAATAAACAAAAAGAGCAGACCTGCACTTAGAGCCGTTATGCTGAAAAACAGACGAACAACATGCATGTTGTATCCGGACAAAAAGTCTTCAGAATGTTGAAGATTATCGGCAGACACATTGCACAACATGCACAAAGGGAGTTTACTTTCGATATGCTTTCCTCCCACAAAAGACCGAGTTCTATGGAAAAGGCTGTTTTCAAGACTAGGAAAATAACGTATTTGACGTTGATAAGATGTTCAAATAGAAAATAATCTCTGTTTCAATTCAGGAGCAAAGTAAAGCTTTCATCAACCGTGCGCGTCTGATTGACTTGTTTAGAAGGCTTCTCGCTGACCGCCATTTTGAAACTAGCGACGCGACCATGCTTACCGCATTAAAAATAATACTTTAAAACTTATTTTATCGTATATATATATATATATATATATATATATATATATATATATATATATATATATATATATATATATATATATATATATATATATATATATATATATATATATATATATATATATATATATATATATCCAGGCTGGTAAGCTTGCATTGTGTCATCAGGACATCAGCTGTCCTTTTGTGACTGCATCGCTTATTAGATCTTTTGAGCCTTCCACTGAACACCTATCACATAAAGCAATAGGGACTACCCCCAGGCGCCCCGCCACCCGCTGGAGAATATCCAGTGTTCCCCCCGAGGGGGGATGCTAGAAAATATTCCCAAACAGATATTGGACCTGCTGAGTAGATTTAAAGTTTTTGCCGCCTACGACCGGTTTCGACCCAAGGTGGGTCTCATCAGGTAGGCATACGGCGTAACCTGAAATTGCAAACACAACGCATGTACCAGATGCCGCCTCCAGAATTTGACTGGTAGCAACCACTGGTCGAGCGTGGATTGCATCCCTAAAGCTTTATGGGGTGTTGCAGTGGAAGAAGACTGACTAATTTTGAAAAGGCAACACCTAGGCAATTTTGTGGTACAATTATTCTTTACTTTTAACAAAGGCGTCGCCCAAAACTTTGTTAAAAGTAAAGAATAATTGTACCACAAAATTGCCTAGGTGTTGCCTTTTCAAAATTAGTCAGTCTTCTTCCACTGCAACACCCCATAAAGCTTTAGGGATGCAATCCACGCTCGACCAGTGGTTGCTACCAGTCAAATTCTGGAGGCGGCATCTGGTACATGCGTTGTGTTTGCAATTTCAGGTTACGCCGTATGCCTACCTGATGAGACCCACCTTGGGTCGAAACCGGTCGTAGGCGGCAAAAACTTTAAATCTACTCAGCAGGTCCAATATCTGTTTGGGAATATTTTCTAGCATCCCCCCTCGGGGGGGAACACTGGATATTCTCCAGCGGGTGGCGGGGCGCCTGGGGGTAGTCCCTATTGCTTTATGTGATAGGTGTTCAGTGGAAGGCTCAAAAGATCTAATAAGCGATGCAGTCACAAAAGGACAGCTGATGTCCTGATGACACAATGCAAGCTTACCAGCCTGGATTTCCATGGCATTAGCACAGCATTCTCAGAATTTATTGAAAAATTATGTCCCTTGGAGCTACTCTGATTGAGTGCATTTTTTGGCTTTGGGCGACGCCTTTGTTAAAAGTAAAGAATATATATATATATATATATATATATATATATATATATATATATATATATATATATATATATATAATATATATATATATATATATATATATATATATATATATATATATATATATATATATATATATATATATATATATATATATATATATATATATATATATACATGTTTACTTGCTGATGATTTTAATTTACTCACTGGAATAAACTTGTAACTTGTATGCTTGAAATTTTCAATGTTATGCACAAAAAATGTCTTGCACCTTATCCGGGCGGTGTACGAGGACTGGTTCCCTCACATCGAAAAATAGCTTTCGAAAAACACTTCTACAAAAATGTCTCCATCCTAAGGACAAATATTGTTGCCAGGCATAAACTATATGGCATTAGTACTTTCGTTTCGTACCTGCAAACCATTGTTACTCTTTTGACGAACTACTTAGTCTGCAGAAATTGCGAAAAGCTGCTAGACTATAAAGAGGTCCCTGCGGCAGCTTTTCTACGTAAGTTACTTCGCTTATAAAAAGAAGAAACCTTCGGCCCGCTGGCGGTTTGTTATATCCAAAGTGTACTGTGTTCACTAAATACATCAAAACAGTCATCCATTAGAATTACAATGTTCGGTAGAGATTGTGTACACGCACGTATGTGGAGACCTTTATTATATAAATAATAATAATAATAATAATTTATAATAATGTCCAAAAATGGACCAAACAGTAGACAGCTAAGATTTCCCAGGAACAAGGATTCAAAGGTTTATCAGCAAGAGGCATAGATCCTCATGAGCCACCGCAACTGCTGGGGCTCATGAGAATCTATACCTCTCGCGGTTGGGCAGTCGGTAGAATTAAAGTGTTGAGTAGAGATTATGTGCACGCAAACGCCAGTGGAGACCTTTAACAATCTAACAAGGTCCAAATCCGGACCAAACTCTACGCATACTCAATTCATGCCGATAAAATTCCAACAAAGAAAGAAAGACACAAGACTCTTAGAAGGGCAAGTACAACCAATGTATTGAGTCGTACGTTTGCTTTATTCTGTTTCTTTCTAACTCATTCAGCTTCGACACATCACAGCAAGACATGGATTGAGCACAACAGTTCAAGAGTGGTGCCAGAATAGCTTGCCGCCCGCAGGCGTCAAGCTATTCTGGCACCACCCTTGAACTATGATGCTCGATCTGTCTCTAGAATTATAATGCAGGCCTTCGGAGAGCAGCTTCAAAATGTGGGGATTTCGGTCCTGGGGTAGAATGTGTTAATAAAAGCATATTCGTAATGTGTACGCAGAGTCTGGTGAGTCGAGAGGCTAAAGCAGTAATGGAGAAGGTCTTCTTTGTATCAGAGTGTACGATTGGTTTATACGGACCCAGTGACAACTGTCGAAAGAAAAGTAGCCAGGGCTGTGCGGACTCAACGCCATGCAACTCTGCTTATGGAACATGCACGTGTAGACAGCGCTGGATTGGGGACACGTGTGGCGGTACGATCTTACAGATGTGTGCGGAGTAATATTTCTGTTTGTTTTCATTCTTGTGTCACACGACCAATCCGGCCCCTTTTGCGCAAACCGTACCACGTGACCAAAACGCCTTGCAGCACTAAATAGCGCACTTCTTGTTGCAATCTTTGTGACGTGTCTTGAAAACCAGTTCTGTTCCATACAAAAGAGCGCCAACATGTTTTAAAGTACAAAATTACTCTTGTACTGTTCGAAACGATAGGCATTACTGGAGCAGTTTGCAGCACACATTTGCAACACAATTTTGCATGATACTAAACCACTCTGGCGAAAAACTTTCTGATGTGAAAAGGACATCGGCGTTCTATGTCGACTTTATAATTTAACACATTCTACTCTAAATTCCTAAAGTTTGAAGTTGCCGTCTGAAGGACTGTGTTATAATTCTAGAGACAGTTCGAGCATGATAGTTCAAAGGAGGAGCTAGAATAGCTTGGCGTCTGTGGGCGCCAAGCTATTCTGGCACCACCCTTAAACAATCATGCTCGATCCACATCATCATCATCATCATCATCAATGGTGTTCCTAATGACGTCACAGACCGCGGGAGCGGCAATGTGTCTTTGTTGATATTGTCGCCGCTGGCAAAAGGTACCATTTCAACAGGGCGTGATTAACGGATCTTTCTTAATCAGAAGCATGTCCAAGAAAGGAGATAGTTCCCCTCTTTATAAAAAACGCCTTCTTGTTAAGGTGTGAATGAAACGAGTCCTTGCTAGAGCGTCATTTCTCTGTCACCCCAGTGTGAGTGAAACGAGTCCTTGCTAGAGCGTCATTTCTCTGTCACCCCAGTGTGAGTGAAACGAGTCCTTGCTAGAGCGTCATTTCTCTGTCACCCCAGTGTAAATGAAACGTGTCCTTGCTAGAGCGTCATTTCTCTGTCACCCCAGTGTGAGTGAAGCGAGTCCTTGCTATAGCGTCATTTCTCTGTCACCCCAGTGTGAGTGAAACGAGTCCTTGCTAGAGCGTCATTTCTCTGTCACCCCAGTGTAAATGAAACGTGTCCTTGCTAGAGCGTCATTTCTCTGTCACCCCAGTGTGAGTGAAGCGAGTCCTTGCTATAGCGTCATTTCTCTGTCACCCCAGTGTGAGTGAAACGAGTCCTTGCTAGAGCGTCATTTCTCTGTCACCCCAGTGCGCAAAGGCCATAGGGCCGACGACGACCGCCGTTGGCGCGCGCACGGCTGTGGATGACAATAACACGGCTGTGCGCGGGCCAACGGCGGCGACGTCAGCCCGATGGCCTTTTGCCCGTGCAGGTGCTGTTGAGAATATATACCGCGTGCACACGCAAGGAGCTGACAACCCCACTCAATGTGCCGACTTCGTGAATTTTCTGAGCTATTTCTGATTTATGGCTACCCAGTTTTAGTCTAAGGTCTGCAGTGACCCAATACTGAACAAGCAAAGCCTATGGGTGCCAAGCTATTCTGGCACCACCCTTGAAACTATCAGTGTTCGATCCATGTCTTGCTGTGGTGTGTCGGGGCTGAATGAGTTATAGAAGTGTGTCAGTATTTAAGATATGTAGCTTGTACAGTATACGTGCAGTGTACGTAGTGGCAAAGAAGGGGTTAAGCGCCCACAAGAGCAGAGGCCCATGTACATCTATGTCTGTTGCTTGTCCCTTTGTGTTGTTGTTTCTGTAGCTGAGGGGTTAACAGGCTTGTCAGCTTATTTATTTATTTATTTTTATTTTTTTAAATATATTTTTTAATTAAAATTTTATTATTATTATTATTATTTTAAGATTTCATCCATGACCACCGGTTGTTTAGTTGCGCGTCCTGTAACAACCTTCGCTACTGGTTCTTATATTTTCCCAATGTATGCTCTTGTTACAGTCCATCACAGATGACTCGTAGACAGTAGGCCAATCAGGACGTCCGACACGGCCTAAGACGGGCGATGCCGGTAGAGGAGATACTCGACTTCCGGTTCAATATTCTCATTTTCAGTTGAAATTCAAATCATTCCGCTCGTTTCTATTGATTAACTTAACCCCGTCATCGCCAATAGTTGTAATATTTTCTTCTTCTTCAATGTGTGTTAACCCTTTTAACCCCATGGAGGTGTCACACAGCGATCAAGTGCCACTGAGCTGCAGGAGATGGATGGACCATGATAATTCAAGGGTAGTGCCAGAGAAGCTTGGCGCCTGAAGGCGCCAAGCTAATCTGGCACTATCCTTGAATTATCGTGTTCAGTACATCTGCCGTTGTTCGGCGTTGGGACTAAATGGGTTACTGCCAACACCAAGGAGCCCCAACCGTCTAAGTAACAGCGTGGATACTGACTGGGGTCGACACAGCTTGACTGGCCATAGGTCCTCACGAGGCTTCGCAACAGCGGGAGGGGGGGGGGGTAGGGTAGAGGGGGGGGGTAGAGGGGGGGGGTCATGTGGATCTGTGTTTCATGCAGCCGGATCGTGTCCACCTGTTTTGCTCGGCAGTGAAGGGTTAACATAATCTCACTGAGATACGCGTTTTAACCCGTTCAGACTGTGTTTCTGCGATCTTTGTCCGTTCACCACCACATAAAAATAAAATAAATAAACAAACAATCCAGACCAAACAGGTGACTGCCAAGCGTGTAAAATGCAAAGAAGTACCCAACGGAGAAAGAAACACGCTTAGAAAAGACGGGTACAACACAATTTATTTAAACTAGACAAAGTCCTAGCTGTCTGTCCCAGGGACGTGGCTTCAAGTTTGTCAGTGTCAACACTGGAGAGGGCGTGATTACAAACGGGCATGGTTAGGCCGTGATTACAAACGGGCATGGTTAGGCCGTGATTACAAACGGGCATGGTTAGGCCGTGATTACAAACGGGCATGGTTAGGCCGTGATTACAAACGGGCATGGATAGGCCGTGATTACAAACGGGCATGGTTAGGCCATGATTACAAACGGGCATGGTTATGCCGTGATTACAAACGGGCATTGTTAGGCCGTGATTACAAACGGGCATTGTTATGCCGTGATTACAAACGGGCATTGTTAGGCCGTGATTACAAACGGGCATGGATAGGCCGTGATTACAAACGGGCATGGTTAGGCCATGATTACAAACGGGCATGGCTAGGCCATGATTACAAACGGGCATGGTTAGGCCGTGATTACAAACGGGCATGGTTAGGCCGTGACTACAAACGCGCATGGTTAGGCCATGATTACAAACGGGCATGGTTAGGCCATGATTACAAACGGGCATGGTTAGGCCGTGATTTCAAATGGGCATGGTTAGGCCGTGATTACAAACGGGCATGGTTGCCCCATCACGCCGCGTGCTCAGTTGCTTGTTCACAGCACAGATCTATATCACGCCTACTTGCGTGTGCACAGCAAAGATTTATATCTGTGCTGGTGGTCTGTGATTTTGAACCTTACGGCGTAAGGACAGGTCAGCACACAATTTTGTTGTTGTTGTTCTGGTCAACGTTAAGGTCCTCAACGCGAATTTAACACATTCTGCCTTACGAGCGAAATCCCCAAATGTTGAGGTTGCCCTCTGAAGGACTGTATTACAATTCTAGAGACAGATCGAGCATGATAGTTGAAATCCCCAAATGTTGAGGTTGCCCTCTGAAGGACTGTATTACAATTCTAGAGACAGATCGAGCATGATAGTTGAAATCCCCAAATGTTGAGGTTGCCCTCTGAAGGACTGTATTACAATTCTAGAGACAGATCGAGCATGATAGTTGAAATCCCCAAATGTTGAGGTTGCCCTCTGAAGGACTGTATTACAATTCTAGAGACAGATCGAGCATGATAGTTCAAGGGTGGTGCCAGAATAGCTTGGCGCCTATGGGCGCCAAGCTATTCTGGCACCACCCTTGAACTATCGTGTTCGATCCGTGTTGCTGTGGCGTGTCGGGGATGAATGAATTCTCACACGTCAAAAAGTCAGGGGACAAAACCCACCCAACAACTGACACATACTGCTGCTCCATTAGGATTTTCACTGAATTATGTGTGAACAATGCTGCCCAATATCAAAGACAGTATATTATAATATTGCCTCAGTCGGACAATATAAGTTATTGGTCGCAGGTGTTTGCTACACGGACTCTTGTAGGCCTGAGGGAGGTCAAAGGAACCATTGTACCCCGAAGGCCTGATGGGTACAGTGGTTCCTTTGACCTCCCTCAGGCCTACAAGGGTCCGTGCAGCAAGCCCCTGCTACCAATAAAGTATTTCTTTTCATTCCTCCACTATTTTCGTAAAAGAAATCAAGAAGAAATCTTCCGACCTGGATCACGCCAGACATAGGAATATACATTTATACATAATAGACTGATGACGTAATTTAAAATATTTCATGACGTTGCCGTCTCCAGTACTGAGTGTGTTTGTTGTTTCGAACAACACTAAGTAACTTTCTACTTTAGAACGTTTTGGTGATCTTTTATAGAACAAAACTCGCATCCAAGATGCGTCACAAAGAGGGCTACAAAAAGTCAGCCAATTTTCGCTACAAGGGTTTTTGTATCACGGTCACATGGTACGGTTTGCGCTAAAGTGACTGGTCGTGTGACGTAGGGATAAAAACAAAGGCTTTGTCATCATGCAGCTGACTTCAGCCCGCACACCACTGAGGCTTACAGTAACTGTTGTAACATTATTGTTATGTACACCACTGAGGCTTACAGTAACTGTTGTCACATTATTGTTATGTACACCACTGAGGCTTACAGTAACTGTTGTCACATTATTGTTATGTACACCACTGAGGCGTACAGTAACTGTTGTAACATTATTGTTATGTACACCACTGAGGCTTACAGTAACTTTTGTAACATTATTGTTATGTACACCACTGAGGCTTACAGTAACTGTTGTCACATTATTGTTATGTACACCACTGAGGCTTACAGTAACTGTTGTCACATTATTGTGATGTAGGGGTTATCTCCTCTGATCCATGGTAACCCCAGTAGCAATGCGTCTTCGGGCCCACAGCGGCCGTCGTAAGCCCGAGGACGTGTGCTTGCTGGGAGGCTGCCAGCATAACAACTTTCACTCTGGAAAAAAAGTGTGGTCATTTCCACTGAAGATGGAGTGTGGTCACCTAGCTACAAAGCTTTAAAGCAGCCACACATGCAGTCCTCTCAACCTTCTGGCAGTATTTATTCGTGTCAAGTAAAGGCCATTCGGACGAAGACACTGATGACAACAACAACAACGACGACGACGAAAACAACAACTACAGCAACAACAAGATGGCATTGTTAGCCATAAATAGAGCGAGTTCACTGAATTTGAAAGCAAAGTCCTATAATGCATGGTGGAGCTCTCAGACTGTATATCTGTAGATAAGAAACCGAGAGGGCGGGAGGGTTAAGGTGGGGGGGGGGGGGTAGAGGGAAGGGGTTGGGAGACCAATGAAAAAATGAGGGGGGGGGGGGAGATTTTTGGGAGAAGGTAAATTCGAGGAAAATTATATTTTGGGATATAAATGAAAGTTATATATTTTTTATAGATCATTGTCTGGAGATGAACGTATGAAGACGTTGTTTGTTATGTTTGATTTGTAGAGGTTAGACATTCGTCTGCAACCCCCCCCCCAGCCCCCCACATACACACACACACACACACACACACACACACACACATCCCCCTTCTCACCCCCCCCCCTCTCCCTTCACGCTTCCACGTTGTTGATTTGTGAAGGTTGGACTGTTGTCTCCTTACTACCCCCCCCCCCCCCTTTTGTCTGCTTCCTTCCCCACCCCCCCCCCACCCCTTTTCCCTTCACACGCACACACACACACACACACACACACACACACACACACACACACACACACACACACACACACATACACACACACACACACTGGAAACCATCTTTGGACGCCATTATTATTGTTCGACTGCGACCTGAGAAATCTTCCGACTAGAACGTGTTTATTTCGTGACTGTGTTTCTCCTTTTTGGAGTATCGATTTGGCGCGTGAAAAACCATGAACTTGCTTTAGCAGACGACAGTAGAGGCTGACAGTTCCGATGTAGGTCGATTTCACGTGACATGAATGCAACACAAGCGACAATTTAGGACAAGTCAGTTCCACACATTACTGACACAAAGCGAGAGACATAGATTCTCATGAGCCCTGCAGTCGCAGTACAGTACTGTACACTCGCAGGGGCGCATGAGGATCTATGTCTCCTGCAGGCTGAGGCGATTCAATGACTGACATGCTGTGTAGGGGAGGAGACCCATGTATGAAACACTGACATGCTGTGTAGGGGATTAGACCCATGTATGAAACACTTACTTGAGAATAGGGAATGGTTCTGAGAGGTCATTGTTGAGTCTGACCTGACCTTGCTGGTCCTCGTGTAGCTGGACAATCATGTTGAGGAACTTTGGGGGACAGCCAAGTCGCTCCAGGATCTGCCACATGCCTTGCCTGCTCACAGTGTCGAACGCTTTTGTTAGGTCGACAAACGTTACGTACAACCCTTTGTTCTGGTCGCGGCACTTCTCCTGTAGCTGTCTCAGCACAAAGACCATATCGGTGGTGCTCCTGTTTGCTCTGAAGCCACACTGGCCCTCTGGGAGTTGGTCTTCAGCGATGGCAAGTACCAGCCGATTCAGGAGCAGCCTTGCAAGGATTTTCCCAGCAATGGACAGCAGTGTAATTCTCCGATAGTTGGAACAGTCAGACTTCTCACCTTTGTTCTTGTACAGGGTGATAACGACTGCATCACGGAGATCCTTTGGTAGTGTTCCTTCCTCCCAGCAGCAGAGAAAGAGGTCATGGAGCTTGTTGTGCAGTGCTGTGCCTCCATGTTTCCAGATCTCTGGCGGTATTCCATCAATGCCTGCTGCTTTGCCACTCTTGAGCTGGTGGATGGCTGTGAGGGTCTCTTCAGCGGTGGGCGGTTCGTCCAATTCAACTTTTACTGGGAGGTGTGGGATTTGTAGGACGACTGCTTCTTGAACAGTGCGCTCAGCGCTGAAGAGGCTCTGAAAGTATTCCGACCAGCGGTTCAAGATGGAGGTATTATCTGTGAGAAGTGCCTGGCCATTCGCGCTTCGCAGGGGACTTTGTACCAGGTGCCTGGGGCCATACACTGCTTTCAGTGCTTCGTAGAAGCCCCTGTAGTCACCATTGTCTGCGCAAAGCTGGGTCCTCTGTGCAAGTCTGGTCCACCACTCATTCTGGAGATCTCTGAGCTTGCGCTGGAGACTGCTGCAGACGAGGCGGAAGGCAGACTTCTTCACAGGGCAGGAAGGCTGGGCTAGGTGGGCCTGATGGGCGGCTCTTTTTTTTTTTTGCTAGGTGTTCCTGGATCTCTACATCGTTTTCGTCAAACCAGTCTTTATTCTTCTTTCTAGCGAAACCCAAGACTTCTGCAGAGGATTTTGCAATAGCAGTTTTCAGTTCTTCCCAAAGCAGGGCTGCGTGCTGGCACCGACCCTCTTCACCATCTTTTTTAGCATGATGTTGAAGCAGGCCACAGTGGACCTCGATGATGACGATGCAGTGTACATCAGGTATCGTCTCGATGGCAGCCTGTTCAACCTCAGACGACTGCAGGCCCACACGAAAACCCTAGACCAACTGATCCTTGAGCTGCTTTTTGCTGATAATGCTTCCCTCGTTGCACACACAGAGAGAGCCCTGCAGCGCATCACGTCCTGCTTCGCAGACGCTGCCCAGCTCTTTGGACTCGAGGTCAGTCTGAAAAAGACAGAGGTCCTCCATCAGCCGGCACCCAAGACAGTGTATCGCCCTCCTCACATCACCATCGGCGAGTCTGAACTAAAGTCAGTGCACCAGTTTACTTACCTTGGCTGCATTATCACGTCGGACGCCAAGCTGGACAAGGAGCTTGACAGCAGGCTGGCAAAAGCGAACGGTGCTTTCGGGCGACTTTTTAAGCGGGTGTGGCACAATCAACAGCTGAAAACAGGCACCAAGATCAGCGTGTACAGAGCTGTGGTCCTCACCACCCTGCTGTATGGTTCCGAGTCCTGGGCCCTCTACCGCAGCCAACTACGACTCCTCGAACGCTTCCACCAGCGCTGCCTGCGTACCATCCTGGGCATTCACTGGAGTGACTATGTCACCAATGTCGAGGTCCTTGAACAGGCTGAAACCGTGAGCATCGAGGCTTTGCTGCTGCGGACACAGCTCCGCTGGGCGGGGCATGTCTCCAGGATGGAGGATCATCGCCTACCAAAGATCACCCTGTTCGGCGAGCTTGCTACTGGACACCGTGACAAAGGGGCACCAAAGAAGAGATACAAAGACTGTCTCAAGAAGTCACTTAGTGCCTGCCAAATCGACCACCACCAGTGGTCTTCGCTTGCTGTGGACCGTGACACCTGGCGCTCCACTATTTACAAGGCAGCTGTCTCCTTTGAGGACTCTCGCAGAGCTAGCCTTAAGGACAAGCGGCTCAGGAGAAAAAACAGAGATGCCGCAACTCAGAACTCTGGCCATACCTTCCCCTGCAGCCACTGCGGTCGAACCTGCCTGTCCCGGATTGGCCTCCGCAGCCACGAACAAGCCTGCAGACGTCGTGGGCAACTCCTATAAAATCTTCGTTCGCGAAGTCCAGCCAAGAGAAAAGAGAAACACTTACTAAGCAAAAACGTCTCGCGCGACCGTCCAAAGAAAGTTAGAATCAGTTCGAAACCAGGGTTTGATAGAGATTATATAATAATAATAATAATGAGTCTTGTATAGCGCCTAACCTCAGATTAGAGCTCTAGGCGCTTAACAAAAACTAATTGTACAAAAATATCTGATTACAAAAATGCAATTTACAAAAAGTACAAAAACAAAATACAACGCACTCTGTAAACAAGCTATAAAGTCACCATTCAAAAGTGCTACGCTTATGGACTCATACTGGCATTCACACACACACTCACACACACACTACTTCTAACATAGATAGAGATGACTTTAACATGACAGGTGTGTGACAAAGTCATCTGTAGCAGACAGAAAAAATACGGGTCTTTAGGGCTCGCTTGAATGCCTCTCTCGAATCCACGTATCTCAGTTCGCATGGAAGGTCATTCCAAACAACTGGGCTCTGGTATCTGAATGATCTCTCACCAAACGACTTTGTTTTGACAAGAGGGATACGTAAAACTCGAGAGTCGGCATCAGAGCGCAAATTCTGTCTTGAGGGTGTATACAGCTGGAGAAGAGAGGCAAGGTAGTGTGGGCAGGAACAGGTAATACAACTGTGAGTCATGCATGATGCATCTTAGGACAAAGCCACATTTAAAAGCTCGAATCGATGCAGAAGCAGTTCTAGTTTGCTAGGTCTCCTATTATGAAACAGTATGATTATGTCCATTTTTACACGTTTCACTTGTATTTTGTTGAAAAATTAAAGCATGAGAGATGGTTAGCAGACATTATAGGTTCATCTAATATTATAAGTGAGTTAAATATAATGAGTCATCTGCCACTGGTCCACTATTGGTCCATCCATCCATTATCCTTTGTATATCCAATTGTGACAGATGTCATCATTTTGAATTTCTGAGAGACCATCAGAGCTACAGACTTCTAGTTTGGCACAGTGATCATATTTGACAATAGCTTTGATTTTCAATTGCGCTGACCTCCATGAAAGGTCAAGGTTACAAGGTCAATAACGGGCGATTGTTTTAAAGAAAATAGTGTAATCTTATTTTAAAACTTGCCAAAGAGAAAACTGATGATACAGCTTTTGTCTGCAGCTCTACTAAGTAAACCTCTCATTAAGGTCAAAGGTCACGAGAAGTAAGAAGGCTTTTATTTTAGGTTTTTGTTATGACAGGTAGTTTGTATGTAAACTTTGCAAAAAGACCTCAGTGGAAATATTTTGCTAGGGGTTAAACTGTCTATGAATATTCAGTTTATTGGCTTCTTCCAAAGGTCAAAGGGTAGGCATGTCAGGAAGTGTGTTGAAAATGTTCTATGTATGGGGGGTGGGGGGGGGGTGGGGGGGGGGGGAAGCTACTGTATTTAGTTTTTCGACCTCAGAAGTAAAACTTGATTACAAGTTAGCATTATCGACACAGAAAAGAAAAGGGGAGACTGCCAGTGCTAATATTTTAGAAAGTTTACAAAGTAAAGTAGGTAAAAGCACTGTCAGGGGAGAGAATTGTGCTGTATCGACCAATGATCATAGATCTAGTTGATCAAAGCACAAAAGGGGGGTGGGGGGACGAAAGACGGGGTGCGCTAAGTAAGTGACTGGAAGCAATGCATATGGAAGACCCCCCCGCCCCCTACCCAAAGGGGGTCGTATCACATATCCCACTGTTCCAGCCCCTTGGTGCATGGAAATTTAAATCTAGGTCCCCAAGGGGGCGGGGGGGGGGGGGGGCTGGAACAGTGGGATATGTGATACGCCCCCCCTTCGTGGGGGTTTCCATATGTTGCTTCCAGTCACTTAGCGCAGGTTTAAAGATACAGTCAGTTGCACTCGAAAGGGTACAGAGACGAGCAACAAAGCTGGTCAAAGAATGTAGAAATATGACTTATTTAGACAGACTCAATACTTTGAACCACACTCCTTACGTGGACGTAGAATACGTGGAGACTTAATCCAAGTTTTTACATTTATAAGGCATCGACGACCTAAATTGGAACGACTTTTTTGCAGCACCATTTTGTGACAGAACCCGAAACTCTGAAGGGAAAATCTTTGTACAGCACTGCAACCCTAACCTGCGGAAGTTTTCTTTTTCTAACAGAGTTGCCATTGTTTGGAATGAGTTACCACTTTCATTTTTTAAAAAAAGCACCTAACGAGGATACACTGTCAAAACTATCTTTTCACATCTCCGCTTCAAATGTGTAGTTATTCTATTCATCTGGAACTAAAGTCCTGAAGTGGAGCGTGTGTAGGTGTGCAACAGTTACGGATTCTTTAATATGTGATAAATAATCCTGAAAGGTGATTGTGAACACCTCAAATGCTATTTTTGTTCCACGACTTTCGTTAGCCTAACCTTGGAGTAGATCTACAACACTGCACCAAGTGAGTTTTGATTTCTTGAATACTTTTTGTGAATGTTTGCAATAGTGTGGGCTTGAAAAGAAACAATTGAGCGTGTACTTCTTATATGCTCTAATTAAAAATGACTTGTCAAACAGACTGAAAATTACGTTTATTGATAACATTGTTTGCGTACATTTGCGCGTCTCGCGCCTTTTGGATCTAAAGCGGCTGACGCGTCACTTGGAACTTGAGCAGCTGACTCCGACAAATTATCTCCCTCTCGCGAGTGCCTTCCCCTAGAAATGTATCCCAATCACGCATTGGTATCATAGTCATGCTGTCGAACATCTAATTTCATGCACTATGATTGCCATTTCTGCAGCGCACAAACAACTCTCTGCCAATAAAATGTATATCCATCACCATGTCTGAAACATCAGCTACACCTACTGTAGCTACCCGTAATGTTTTCCAGCTACAGGATACTCGCGATGAACTACAAAAGGTTCTGCATTGTTCTCTCGATGAATTATACGTATGGCGACGTGTCCTTTTGAGACGCTACTGTAAACCCGCGTCACACCAGTCATGTCTACAGATTGAACACCGTGATGACACTGAAGCCACTGTACAGGTCAACTGCACCGAGCCCCTTCTTGGCCCATCAATACCACCTGCTCACCTGTCCAAGACGATCATCAGACTAATCACAGATGATGATAAACTTATTACATACAGTCTTTACTTTAAGCACGTTGAAAACACCGGAACCCTGCTAGCCCAAGGTGTTCTCTGCCCCCTGGTTGGAGAGGATGAAATCGATAGTCTAGGACCGCTAGTAGCGTCAATCTTGGATGTGGACTGCCCAACCGCTGCCCTGGAGAAGGCGTATGCACGTCAGCTGGCCTCCATCCAGATGCCTGCGGTATTTTCAGACTTCGCTCCCACACCTGGAATTCTGGAAGAAACTTGCTTTGACACATCTACCAAAGCCGAGTCGTCTGACATCGACGAGGAGACACTGCTGAAATGCTGCCATTCTCCAGTCGCAAAGGGCAAGCATGACTTGTCTGAACCGGAGTGGTCAGACATAGATGAAGAGGAACTCCTCAATTGCTGCTCCACGCCACCAAGTTCTAGTATCAAACGCATTTGCAGCTCCGCGCGCCGCTATCGTCGCCTACCCACCGTCTTCAACACGCCCCACTTGTTTACAAAGATTGCACAGGTAGGGGAGGAAATCAATGCATTGACACATACATTTGAAGCTGCATCAAAAGCACTCGAGGCCAGATTCACTGATCTTGGGAAGGAGGGTGTTGCTGCAGTTAAAGCTGTAGAATCCCGAACTGTCTTCCGGGATAACGAAAACAACGCCCTACTAGGTCAGCTTGACGCTGCAGTAAAAGCGTTCGAGTCCCGAGTGGCTGACCTGGAAAGGGAGAAGGTCGCGCTAGCCAGTCAGCTTGGCGCCACTCTGAAAGCTCTCGAGTCCCGGGTCGCTGATCTGGAAAAAGAGAACATCACCCTGGCTAGTCAGCTTGTCGCTGCTAATAAGGACATCACAGCACTGCAAGCACCGCAACAATCTGTGGCTTCATCGGGCGTCCAGGTCACTGATTTCATGCCGTCAGGAGCCTGCAGGTCCTCACTGTCCACTGAGAAGCCTACAACGTGTGAAGTGGCTGTCACTGCCACTGTCTCCACAGGTAATAGCTTTTCTGTCCTAGCTGACAACAGTGAAGACTCAAACCCTATTGTTCCCAAGAGCGGGGACTGCACTGGCAGGATGAAATCGGCTATACCGGGAAAAGGTGCAGTCCCCGTCAGCAATGATCGGCCAGCTACGTCCTCTACACATAATGACTTCCTCTCATCATGCGAACAGCTTCTCCAGCAGCCTATCATGGGCGAGGTTACCTTCCTCTTTGTTGGAGACTCCGTGCTCCGTCCAGTTGATGTCTACAGGATGGTGCCGGCAGGCAGTAGAGTCCAAAAATGTGCAGTCCCTGGTCTACAAATTGCCGACATTGAGAAGTGGGTAACTACCCAGCCAGGCCCACATCACCACGTGCAGCATCTCACCATCCATGTTGGGGTTAACGACTGCACTGACAAGTCAGCTGTGGAGGAACGCAGGTGGTCCCATCTCCTTCAGACATGTAAAAAAGCCTTTCCCGCTGCCAGACTACACATGTCTTCCATTGTACCTGCGAAAGGTGCACACCCAAAAAAGCCAGCAACCATGACGTCAAATGTGAACTTGAGTACAGCTTGCAAGAAACTTGGCGTTGAGTTCATAGACCATAGCAGCATCTTTCTCACTGCTAATCAAGCACCGCGTCAAACTCTCTACCGAGACTCACTACACCCCAGCCCCCGTGGCACAAGGTACTTGGCACTCAACGTAGCTGCTGTATTCGCGTCTCCATCCAGTGATAACCCTCACACCGGAAATCGCTCACACAGGGTTACAGCGGGCAGAGAATCAGAGCACACGCCCGCTCGAAACAATTACCGTCGACAACACAGCTTTAACTCCTGGGGGCACACTCCCCACTCTCAGCAGTCTCTGCAGTCAGAGACTTCTCAGCGGTCTAAAGAGCTCTGCCAGACACGTCTATACAGTGCAGTGGTTGCTGGAGCGCCCTCTCCCCAGCATACGTCTACTGGGGCTCAGAGTATAACAGATGCACACATGTTGACACCCCCACACTATGACCCTGCTACTAAATCACCTTCTGCAGGTCAGCCATTCTACCTGCCTCGTACTCATCACATGGCGTCACACCCCCTCTATAGCAACAACTCTGAGATGGGTATGTCTGCCCAGCATGTCTACCGGCCTACACCACCACAGATGGGTACGACCCACACCCACACACGTTCAGCCCAGCGTCAACCCCTTGGAGATGGGGCAGCCTGTCTACTCACCTGACTTCATGGCCCCTTCAGCTCCATCTGCACAACCCTTTGACCCCCTGCGGCTTGTTGCAGAACTCCTAAAACCCTACATTATGAGCTGAGTTTGCAGTACGATACACGGCGGCATGCCCCACTCTATGCTCATAACCTTCATACACCTCATATCTCTGTGTGAGAGGGATGATGGGCATAGACTTGGGTATGGCCTTCTTGTTTTATTTTGGTAGTCTCAATCACAGTGTTGTCACTGGCTTACTCCATTTTATGCCCCACGCTTTAGCCCAACTGGAAATCTACATGTCTAGACACTCACCGTCCAATACATGTTGGAAGGCGCAGGGCATAGAATAGAGTATGACCCTGTAGTTCTAACAATATATTCCGATGTGATGCTGATTCAAGATCTTCATCGACCGTTGATTGTGAGCTGCGTCTGAGAGAGAAAATGAAATATTGCTTTACTCGCATATGTTGCCACTTTACTAATGATGCATATCTGAGACTTTTCACTTGTCGAAGGTGTTAAGCATATAAACTGAATATGACCTCTGTCTGCGTTTGAAATGATATTCTCGGCAGGATCCTCTCAGCATGTCAGTAGCATACTTTATTTTATGCCCATCGCTTTTTTTTCCCCGTTACTGTATTGTCTTGACGTGCACTCGTACACATTATACGAGGAAGGCGGTGAGCATAGAATAGACTATGACTCTCTATTTTAATTCTTTGGAGATATTCACTACATCATAATCACTAGAATGTTTCATTGTCTGCCTGTCGACTTATCTAATATGTCAGGCTATGCGAGGCACTCATACTCAATACAATAGAAATGTGACGGGCATAGACTGAGTGTCTTATGATTCCTTCAGTATTATATGCCGATATATTACTAGATGAAAATAGTAATTCATGGATAGCATGTCTTACTGTATTTTGATTACTATTATCTATTTAATATCTTAAATGTGTGCTGCGATGGCATCATCTTGACATATCGTGCGAGTGTTGACACTTTCATCACAAGCATATTTGTATCTGCTTGTGCTTTTCTTGGGATTTGTCCGGACATAAGAAATTGCTAGACGCTTCTGCGATTTAAATAATAATAATTTTAGGGTATCTTGTAAGGCAGCATTGAGTTATAGGAACATTGAACTCTCATTTGTGACACGTATCGTATTTGGAAATCTTATTGCGTGTCATTACTTATTGCATACATTAGATCGTTCGTGTTAAACCTGTTATCGGGTATTTAGCTTCGGTTATTTAACTTTACTTTCTCATTCTCTTGTTATTTCACAAGTGCAACCAGTTTCTTTTTTCTCCCATTATCCTGTAGTCAGAAAGACAGATGTCACCAAATACCAACAACCCAGATCGTCTCTTGAACATTGGCCACCTTAATGTGTATCATCTCTACCGCAAAATACCTGACATCACTATTCTCTTAAATCAGCCATCACAATTTCATATCTTTGGCTTCACTGAATCCCGCCTGACAGACAATATCAGTGATCAGGCAATCTCCATACCTAATTTTGCTATTCTACGTCGTGATGCCACTGTTCTAGGCCAAACTGGCATAGTAATATACATACATGACTCTATAATTCAATATGTGACTAGAAGACTTGACCTAGAATCAAAGCAAATTGAATGCATGTGGTTGGAAATAAAAACATCGAAGTCATCACCCGTTCTTGTAGGGTTTATTTATAGAAATCCAGCGGCCACAGTGGCATGGCTTGATGACTTTGAATCAATGATTGACACAGTACAGAAATGCAGGGGTGATATACATATCCTAGGTGATTTTAATGTTCATTTGTTAAAAGACTGTTACTCTTCATGGAATTCAATGATCTCTTTTCTTGGTTTAACACAAGTTATTCAGTCGCCCACACGAGTTACTTCATCTTCTGCGACAATGATAGACCATATCTATACTACAAATGTAAATGCTGTTAATAATGTCCATGTTCTCAATTTTTCTATCAGTGATCACTTCCCAGTATCTTTCTCACTGTCTGCCAAATTAGCTAAGAAATCTTGCACAGGGCATACTACTATTATTTACAGGTCTTTCAAAAAATTTAACCAGAATGCCTTTCTCTATGACTTATCCAATACCCCATTTAATGATGTGTTAAATTACAATGACCCAAATGAAGCCCTCACCCGCTGGTATGAACTGTTCCTCGGTGTTCTAGATAAACATGCCCCAGTGCGAACAAAACGTGTCAAACATCCCACAATTCCTGAATGGCTAACTGGAGAAATAAAAGCAGCCATGCAACTCAGAGATACACTTAAGAAAGAAAAGAAATTTGTTGATTATAAGAAGCAAAGAAATTTTGTCAAATCTTTGGTCCGAAAAGCTCAAAGACAACATGCTGAACAGATCATTGCAGACGGCAAGGACCTGCGCTCTGTTTGGCAAGTTATCAACACCTTTACTAAAGGTCACAATCACAGAGACATGAACATTGCACCTGAGCTCACTGCAGATACCTTCAATACCCACTTTCATAGCATAGCTGAGACTTTAGCACGCACTAATACAAATGATCCTGCGAAATACCAATGTTCTGAGCAACTACGATTTCACAGTAACAATACTGCTGGTTGTGTTTTCTCACTCCCCCCAATGACTGTTTTTGACGTGGGTAAATATATATCTAATATAAAAAAGAGGTCATGTGGTTCAGATGGCATCAGTTGCGAAATTCTTAAAATAGCCCTGCCCTACATAGTTGAGTCTCTAACGTTCATTTACAATCTTTCTATTCAAAGAAATATTTTCCCTGATGAGTTAAAAACAGCTAAGGTCATTCCCCTTCCCAAAAGCAAAAACTTAAACTCATTGAATGATTATAGACCTATCTCCATTCTACCAGTTATCTCAAAACCTATTGAAAAACATATCCATACACATCTGCAAAATTTTCTAGAACAGAACTGTCTACTCAGTAAAATGCAGTCTGGGTTTCGCCCGCAACACTCTTGCCAAACTGCCCTTATACATATCATTGATAAATGGCTTACAGCCATTAATAATTCTCAGTTATCAGGTGCAGTTTTTCTTGACCTTAAAAAAGCTTTTGATTTAGTCAACCACTCTATCTTATTAAAAAAAACTACCGATGTATCACATCGATTCCAATACCGTACATCTCATATCATCCTATCTAAGTGACAGAAGACAGAAAGTTTTGCTTCATGGTAATTACTCGAGTGAAGGTTTAGTAACGTGTGGTGTTCCTCAGGGGTCAATTTTGGGCCCATTGTTATTCAACATATTTATCAATGATTTACCATTCTCTATCTCACATCCCGATGCAACGTGTGACTTATTTGCTGATGACACTACCATACATACATCAAACAGCGAATTGCCAAAAATAAACGAAGTTCTCCAGCAAAGTCTTGATGAGGTTTCAAGCTGGTGCCAACATAATCATATGATAATTAGTGTCCAAAAGACAAAGAGTATGTTAATTACTTCACGCCAAAAACATCAACGTGGTCTCCTGCCCTTAACATTATACCTGAACTCTGAGCCCCTTGATCAAGTTAAAAAACACCGTTTGCTTGGAGTCACAGTAGATAACCAGCTCAGCTGGGAACCACATATCGAAAACACCTGCAAAACAATATCTAAAAATCTATTCCTGCTATCAAAACTAAGTCAAATAGCTAACACTGAGACTAGAAGACTCTTTCTCCATGCCCATATTAAGACACACTGTGATTACTGCTCCACTATCTGGGATGGATGCAGTGACGTACATTTAAAGAAACTTAACTCATTGTACCGTCGAGGGGTAAAGTTAACTGTGCCTGGTCCCTCTCCCACCGACGAAAAGTTTAGAACCATCCGACTGCTAAACCTAAACAAACAGTTCACATTTAATCGATGCATACTTATGCATAAAATTCTTCACCATAAAACCCCATCTTACCTTCGTATGTTATTTTTGGATAGTCAAAGACAAAACACGAGGAACAGTTTGTTACAGCTACCAAGGGCCAGGCTCGATATATATAAAACCAGCCTTTCGTTCTCAGGTGCCAAAGCCTGGAACAAACTACCACCCCAAATTAAATCTATTTCTAATTCTAGAACCTTCAAAACTCGTTTATATAACATCTTGTTACAGTAACTTACTACCTGAACGGACTACTTATATATATGTGTGTGTGTGTGTGTGTGTGTGTGTGTGTGTGTGTGTGTGTGTATATATATATATACATATATATATATATATATATATATATATATATATATATATATATATATATATATATATATATATATATATATATATATATATATATATATATATATATATAATTATTATTCACTATTATTGATATGTGTGCGCATTATTTGCATTGCTTTTTTCCAGTTTATTTCTTCATGTTTCGATTTATTGTGTTATTGTGTTTCTTACTCTTTGCTGTTAATATTTCTTTTCTAACAGGACAGTTTGTAAGAGAGGCGTTTCGCCTAAAACTTTATCCTGTCAATAAAACGTTTCATCATCATCATCTTTTAAAAAACAGCTGGACGAATTACCAAAATTTAAAGAGATTTTCTATTCCTATGATGAATGATTTATAGGAAAATTTGCATGCATAGCAGACCCATAAAGTAATTAAAGAAAGAAAGGACATTTATAAAGGCCTCACGGCTCATTTTGTCCTCACAATACTACTACTACTACTACTACTACTACATACTACTACATACTACTACTACTACTACTACTACTACTAGTCATCATTAGTCGATACAGCACAATTCTCTCCACTGACAGTGCTTTTACCTACTTTACTTTGTAAACTTCCTAAAATATTAGCACTGGCAGTCTCGCCTTTTCTTTTCATGTGTTACGACAATATCGACTGCAACACCTTCCCCCTTTTAGTAGGTTCTCTTTTAGGGTGCATGGAAATTTAGCTCTAGGTGGAGGCATGAAATGTATGCCCCTGCAGACACCACAGTAAAATGTGGCTGTCATTGCAGGTAGGCAAAAGTTCCTGCCTTCCGAATGGTGTTCTGACGAGGTCGCCAAGACCGAAACAGCTGTCCACACCGGCGAATTTTCTGGACCCCTTTGGGGGATCTAGATTTAAATTTCCATGCACCAAGAGGCTGGAACAATGGGATATGTGATACGCCCCCCTTCGGGCGGGGGGGGGGGGGGGGAAGAGAGAGAGAGGGGCATCCATATGCATTGCTTCCAGTCACTTACTTAGAGCACCCCCTCTTTCCTATCGTTTGGTGCTTCGATCAAACTAGATCTATGATCATTGGTCGATACAGCACAATTCTCTCCCCTGACAGTGCTTTTACCTATTTTACTTGGTAAATTTCCTAAAATTATCGACACAGGTTTATGTACATATTTAAGAAGCAAATTCAGGGGGAGAGGGGTGTTCCAAAGGTGCACGGCTCCCAGGATATTTTTAATGTGTAATTTTCCATTTTGGTGAGTTTGGACCCCCCCCCCCCCCCCCCACACACACACACACACTCCAGCGCCTCTTCTTGGAAATTGTAAACGGTCCGTCGTGTGATTTTTCGCCCATTGGTGAAAAGGTCTCCAAACCACTCACCCCCTTCCCGCGACCTCCCACCCGCACTAACACCAGCACCACCCGCCCCTCGTTTTGATAGTCAACAAGTGGCGCATTGTAGGTCCTCACCCTCTTTGCAAAGTGACATGATCATGGTGTGGGATACTCTGTATTGAGAAAAAGTATCAACATCTGAAATTTGGATTAAACTGGCTGGATGGTTTCCGATATATACGCTACACAAACACTGCTCCTTATATGAAACACTGTTCTAATTATGAAACACGTTTCGTATTAGGCGCTCTTTGTGTTTCATAATAGGAACAAGATACTTCTCCAGGAAAATGCGCGCCTCCAAAACAACAAAAAGAGAACCAAAACGGTTGCTGCTGGTTATCTGATGTCCGAAGATTGCTCTTCATGACAAGAGTGACTATTTTTTAAAAATCACAAAACTGAATGCTGATGTAGGTGTTTCAAAATGGCGAAAAATTAGATGCAGAAGGGTCAAAAATCAAATTTTCTCGGCGCGTTTTCGTTTTCATCAGGCCTGACATTCTTGTACCGGAAATAAGGCTCACTGAAGAAGCTCTATATTACTGCACAGGCGAAATTTAGAAAAGTTATTCCGTTTCGCCGGGAGCAAGGTGTTTCATAATGAGCACTGTTTCATAATAGGGGCTCCTCCCCTACGCTAGTTCAGGAGAACTGATACCGCGGGCTTCGAACTCGTTTTGTGTGTTTTCATGGAGTGCAACAAAAATATTGTGCACAGTTTTGCAGTGTGTTTAACAGAATTCTCGGACATGGCAAAGCTGTGAAATAATGCCCTGGATATAGGACCATCTATTTCATATCAAGAAGAAGAGGCTTTGGTTGTTTTCGACAGTGTGTGATGGCTGAACATTACAACGTTGGACTGATTTCGTGTGCGCTGTTGAAGGAGCCATTGTGACACGTCTGTGTGTTTATTCTGGGAGTTTGGGACGAAATTTCCGCGTACTTATTATTGGACTCGGAGACATTCTCCATTTGACTCGACAGAAAGTGTGGAAAGTAGTGTGTGTGCTTACGGAACGCAGCGTGACTATGACGCTTTAACCCATTCAGCCCTGACGCACTACAGAAGGAGATGAGGATCGACCATGATAATTCAAGGGTATTGCCTGTCGGCGCCAAGCTAATCTGGCACTACCCTTGAATTATCATGGTCGATCCATCTCCTGAAACAGATGCATAGTCGTTATATGACACCTGCCAAATTTGGAAAATACGTGCGTCCCGCTGTGGGAAATTCGTGCGTGCTGCTGTGGGAAATACGTGCGTCCCGCTGTGGGAAATTCGTGCGTCCTGCTGTGGGAAATACGTGCGACCTGCTGCAGGAAATACGTGCGTCCTGCTGTGGGAAATACGTGCGTCCTGCTCTGGGAAATATGTGCGTCCTGCTGTGGGAAATACGTGCATCCTGCTCTGGGAAATATGTACGTCCTGCTGTGGGAAATACGTGCATCCTGCTGTGGGAAATACGTGCGTCCTGCTGTGGGAAATACGTGCGTCCCGTCCTGCTGTGGGAAATACGTGCATCCTGCTGTGGGAAATACGTGCATCCTGCTGTGGGAAATACGTGCGTCGGGTTGAATGAGTTAAAACAACACTGGGGTTAAACTGGATTATCCGTGTGCTTTCTTCAGCAAAGAGACCTTTTGGATTTGGAGTGAAACAGATGCCAAGGATGTGCCACGACAGACACTGAGAGTGGAGAAGTGATGCAGAGCTGCAGACTGCTGAAAATTGAAAGGCAAGTCCATTTTATGTATGATTTTTGTTGCTGTATTTTTTTTATCCATTTCTTTTGCAGATGAGCTGAATTTGTACTCAAGCTTTGCTAACAGGATAATGGAATGACGAAATGAAACTGGATTTTCCCAAGACATGATCGATGCCGTCAGGCTTGCAGACCATTCTGCTGATTGTCCTTGTGAAACTACAAACTCCAAGATCCCTCGATAACCAATACGGTAACAATATGCAACAAAGTAACCCATAGAGCCCCAAAGCAGGAGATGGATCGACCATGATAATTAAAGGGTATTGGCAGATTGGCTTGGCGCCAAGCTAATCTGGCACTACCCTTTAATTATCATGGTCAATCCATCTCCTACAGCTTGTACAAAGTTGTTAGGTGAAACCGCCAATGATGTGTCCAAGATATGGCATGAGATTTCAATGGGTCGCGAGAGACACACACATGCGCACGCACGCACGCACACATACATACATACACACACATACACACGCACATACACACACACACACACAAATACATACACACACATACACACGCACATACACACACAAACACGCACACACACACACAAACGCGCTCACACACACACACATACACAAACATTATCATCACACACACACACACACACACACACACACACACACACACACAGGCACAACCAACTGCTGCAAATTTGTCACTTTATTTTGAGAGTGAAGGATATTATTTTAAAACCTGGCTGATTTTACAATGGCTAAATGTAAGTTCGGCATGTCTGACAGATTGTCCGGCAAATTGTAACGAAACACACGCAGAATCAACACTCGTCAGGTTTGCGCAAACAACGCATACAATACGCATTTAAACATCGCAAATTAAAGAGTTGGGGTGCGGGGTGAAGGGGGTGGGGCGGTGAATTGGATGAGGGCTGGATGGGTTTGCTGGCACTAAGAATCAAATTGTTACTGGAGTGGGGACTTGGGGGAGATGGGGGGGGGGGGTGTGGAGAACTGGGGGGGAGGGGGGTGAGCAGAGGAGGATTTTTTTTTCCCCACGTTTGGGAGACATCCTCGAACAACTGCGTCTCTATCTCGCGAAATAGACCAACCGTGAACATTCCAGGGTAGTGCCAGATTAGCTTGGCGCCTTTTCAGGCGCCAAGCTAATCTGGCACTACCCTGAAAGTATTATGGTTCATGCATCTCCCGCGGCATGTTGTGAGGGCAGGTTAAGGTAACGAGGAAGCCATGTTGTTTGCAGAGGAGGTAACACACACAAGCGTCATTTGGTAAAATTGAGGATAAACTGAATGATGCATCTGTGAACAACTGCTCTCTCTCTCTCTCTCTTCTCTCTCTCTCTCTCTCTCTCTCTCTCTCTCTCTCTCTCTCTCTCTCTCTCTCTCTCTCTCTCTCTCTCTCACACACACACACACACACACACACACACACACACGCACATGATAAACACGCTGGCACACATGAGTGGCCGGTATCACGCCTGATGTGTTTTTGTTTGATGTTGTAAATAGGAAAGGAGACTGTCATGTGCATATTACAACCGAACTCTAATGGCTCCACTGATGCTATTGGCTCCACTGATGCTAATGTCTCCACTGATGCTAATGGCTCCATGCTAATGGCTCCATGCTAATGGCTCCATGCTCATGGCTCCACTGATGCTAATGGCTCTATGCCTGGATCAGACTTGAAAGATGATGCGCAATGTATTGTGGCGGGGACTTCCATTCCGAACACGTGCTACTGGAGAAAACACACACACACACACACACACACACACACACACACACACACACACACACACACACACACACACACACACACACACACACACACACACACACACACACACACAAACTCTCCACAAAACCCCGCGTCATTAGGATGGTGACAGTGCGCAGGTATTGTGGCGGACCGAATCGCAACTAACTCCATAAGGCTTCCTCAGACGGAGAAACGAAACGAAACATTTCGTCGAAATGTCCGCATTTCAACTCAGACATTTCTCCAACATTCACCGTTTCACGAAATGCGAAACGACACATTTCACGAAATAGAACCTGTCTCTACTTTTTGCGAAACATTTCGCCAAAACATTTCTACCGTTGCCCAATCAGCGTCGTCCGCTGTCAATCTGATGTCATTCAAGCCCAAACACTGAAGATAGCAACGGCGATGCCGTTGAGTCGGATCTATTATGGCTAGAATTGCGTGATGTGACGCACGATTATGTAAGATTTAACTTGAAGCGGAGAAATCATTTTCGAAATGGAATCTATCAAGTATCATCACTAAAGTACCACCAAAATATGATTTTAGGCCGTCAGTTTTCTGAACCCCACTTTCATCGGCTGCTCTGCTAATCCGCATACAATATGGTGGCTATCGCTTCGAGACCGCGGCATCCTCGATTCACTTCAAGGCCTGTTTACGCATTCAATAACGTTTATTCGATATGGTCGTAATTTCACTTTAATTGTGTAAGTGAAGGCACACATGTCTTATATGTTTAGTTTTTAAAAGTCAATAGTCAGAAATATGACCCGATATCCACCGACACAAACCAGAGCAGGTGTCAGTGAAGACTTACTTCCCCTGTACCAATCGAAATGACTTTTCACCGCGTTTCTGCGTGTGCGGAGGAGGCATTTCGATGCAATGAAAATGTTTCGTTTCTTGTGCATTTCGTTTCTCCGTGTAGGGAAGCCTATACGAGTCAACTCCAGTACAGACTCATCTTTTGGTGCTTGTCGTGCCACCGTGTGCACCGCCTGTCCGTTCAGCAAGCAGAGACACGCTGTGCACAGTACATGGTTGTGACTGCCATATATTGCTAATGACGTTAATTAAAAAGATTGAATCCCTTTCCTGTCAATGTACGTTCATTTCAGTTTTCTGAAATCGTTTTACATTCAAAGACCAAATCCGTCCTAAACACGTGGACAGAAACTCGTCTCAGCAAGAGGCATAGATCCTCATGAGCCCCCGCTGTCGCAGTACTGTACTGGCGCTGTCGCGAGGGCTGATGAGGATCTATGTCTCTTGCTGGTGGATCGTGTTGGCTGTTTCTCGGCAGTAGAGGGTTGATGAACAAGGCAAATACACCAGCCTTGATGCGTATACACGACAAATGGAAGAGAAAGTTGGGCCGCAATGGGCAGCTACAATTGCTACACACACAAAATATATAAAAATAAATAAATAAAATATATATATAAAAATAAAAAATAAAGAAAATTTAACAAAGCAAGCATAAATTGCATGAATCCGTGCATGAATCAAAACAGAAAGACGTTCTGAGTGCCAGAAATAAAACCCATTAGTGCCGCAGTTAAAAATCCAAAATATGCGGCCAAAGTCCACGAGGCCACAGGTGCAAGGAAACAGTAGAACGGTGATATAGTGGACAGATCGACTGTCTAATACACTTGCAAAACCGCAGCAATGTCTCGTCTCGTTTCTATCCCGCCTTCGCGTGTCGGTGTCGCAAAGGGTTGGAATACAACCTGACTGAGACAACTCCTCGTCCCCTGCCCCCCCCCCGCCCCCCCCCCCTCTGGGTCCTTGTCCCCTGCACCCACCCCCCCACCCACTCCCCACCCCCACCTCACTCTTTACACCAGTGCTAAAATCACCGCGATTTGGAAGCATTTTCCAAATTATTCATTTATTCAGACAACAAGTTTTAAAAATTTAAAGACGACAAAAAATATATTCTCAACATACAAGACCCCCTAACATTAGAAGGGTTGGGGGAGGTGGGGGGGGGGGGGTCACTTCAAACGGAAACTTTACAAGTTCCGTAAAGACACATAGGTGACAGGAAATGTAATACAAAAGAAGGAGTTTTCTTGAGTAAAGACGGTGAAATTGAAGTAAAGAGAAAAGGCACATTGGCGGTAAGGTAAACACATGATGTCTTTCTGTCAACAAAACACTGATTCATTCAGCTACCTATGTCGGCATGTAGCCAGAGGCACAACGGGGTTAGCAGGAAAACTACTTTGATTTAGGCTTCACAACAAAACACTGTTTCATTCAGCTACCTATGTCGGCATGCAGCCAGAGGCACAACGGGGTTAGCAGGAAAACTACTTTGATTTAGGCTTCACAACAAAACACTGATTCATTCAGCTACCTATGTCGGCATGCAGCCAGAGGCACACCGGGGTTAGCAGGAAAACTACTTTGATTTAGGCTTCACAACAAAACACTGTTTCATTCAGCTACCTATGTCGGCATGCAGCCAGAGGCACAACGGGGTTAGCAGGAAAACTACTTTGATTTAGGCTTCACAACAACACTGTTTCATTCAGCTACCTATGTCGGCAAGTAGCCAGAGGCACAACGGGGTTAGCAGGAAAACTACTTTGATTTAGGCTTCACAACAAAACACTGTTAATGACAGGCACTTCAGGACTTGTGTTTAGGTGGGAACCAAATCCTGATGATCCATTAGTTGTCTGGAATGTTAGAGTAAAACTGACTGATTTGTGGCGCTCTTAATTCTTGTTGTTAGTTTACGCAACTATTGACCTAGTTCTGGCGACTGAGAAAGACAACTACTATAGTCCACACAGACAAATGAAGTGCTCTTTTTAACGTGTGCGCCGAGGTGCTAATCAGTTGACGCTGATTTCAAATAAAAAGTTTAGGCACAAAGCCGCTTAACCCATTTAGACCCGAGTCCTTGCAGCAGGAGATGGATTGACTGGTTCCCCTTCAGGAATCATCGCGACAAACAACGCTAGCGACACGCAAAGGGTTAAATAGTATTGACAGGGAAACAATGCATGCATGCAATGCAAGTAGACTCAATCGAGGGCCCCGGGATGTGCGGGCGGCGAGAGGTATGTGTTGGGTAGGGCGGGGGTTGGGGGGGGGGTGCGGGGGTGGGGGGGGGGGTGCGGAGATGATGACAAGAGACGAGGGTCTAATAATAATAATAACAATACCGGTATTATATAGGCGCTTTTTCTCAATTTATGGCGAATCGACTCAAAGCACCGCGAACTGAAACCCAACACGCACACTCACGTGACAGACACGAATTTACTCCGAAGACAAACACAGTACAGGACAGACGAAGGGTCAGCTCAGCTACTGAAGACAAACACAGTACAAGACCTACGAAGGGTCAGCTCAGCTACTGAAGACAAACATAGTACATGAGACAGACGGAAGGTCAGCTCAGCTACTGAAGTTACAGAAATTTTTGATCGCTTGTATTTGAAATTGTTTTACAGTGGCCTCAGTGAAACCGGTACCAAAGTGTGGAGGGTGGGGGTGGGGGGGGGGGGTGGGGGGGTGAAGAACCGGAGTACCCGGAGAAAGAACCCCCGACGGTCGGCCCGAATTAACGGTGACGACTTACCAGAGGAGAAATTTTAATGTCCGACGCGGGAAACCGTTTTCGAATCTCGCACCTGTGCCGTTGGTGGCAGGCGCCTTAACCACTGCGCCACGGACCGCCCCGGGTCTAAAAATTAAATGATGTTCAACGGTCACCGGATGTTAATATCCATCATGAAAACAACTGACACTTGACACATGAGTCTGACATAACAAACCGATGTTTTTCTTCAGTCAAGCGGCCTCACGTCATGGCATCTGTGGATGTGTGAGCGACCAAATGGCGTGGGTACGGAGTGGGAAACCCTGCGTGCCAACAGTGATGGGTGACACTTGCCCCCTCTCTCGAGCAAATATAAACAATACTGCGTGCAAGGGCCCTGAGTACACGGTCCAACATGATGCAAAACGCTTTCCGCCTGTAAGAGGCATACATCCTCATCAGTCCCCAGGCTGCAGTAACTCCAAGTCTCTTGTTGGTCTCATTGACGCTGATTTTGATCCTCGGTACGAGGGTGCTGCTGCGGACTGGGTCTAGATGTCTGTGTAGCTAGTTTTTCCCCCCCCTCTCTCAAACGCAGTTCAGGTATTCATATAGGTAATTATGTGAATGGAAGCAACGGAAATAGCTTTATTGTCAGTGCTGCCGGCTCGTAATGTTTGCACAGATATGCGTATTTTTACACGATGTCCAAAATGTAATGCAGCATCGATGTACCACTGGTCTCTCGCACTCACACATATATGGCGTTCTTGTTACAAAATCAGTAACTCCATGTTTGTTCGCGTCTTGTAGTGGAAGTGCACATCATGTAATTATTTACAAGTATACTGACAACAACAATCTATTTCTTGCTTTGTTTGTTGTTTGGGCGGAGCGCGGGAACTTGACAAAAGTGTGTTGTGGTTGGCGAGGGACAAAACAGCCAGCCGGTTTCATTTTTCTTTCATTTTATGTTCTGGACACAAGTAAAGCTTGATTAATGCCAGAAGACTTGTTCTTGTTGCTGTTCTGCGCCGATAGACCTGCACGGGTTATACCTGTTCCGGGTGCAAAAACCGTAGAAACAACTTGCCTGTTCCACCTGTTAGTAGTTCATATTTTGAAACCTCTTTATACCGGACTTCGGGCTCCGTTTAGGAGCTGCGATGTGTCTTGGCGGTGGCGGTGTTCCGTAAGACACTGGTTCCCTTCACTATTCAATGATAGAGGAGCGTCCTTGTTTTACACTGGTCAGGTCTTTCACCAGCTGTTATGCTGTGTGTGTTTGAGTTTTCTAATCTTCTTTCCCCAATGCCATGATACGTGCTACCGCTTACTTATAACGACTGACGCTCAATCATATTTTCGGTTATACGGGTGACTGGGTGTTTGAACTCAGTGTGTTGTGACTGGATGCATGCGTGTCTTTGGTATGAGCGCGTGTCGAATTAACTCACTCAGAACAGACACTCCACAACAAGACATAGATCGAGCATGATAGTTCGAGGGTGGTGCCAGAATAGCTTGACACCAATAGGGACGGACGTAGCTTAGTGGATAAGACACTGCGCTGGCAGTCGTAAACGAGAGTTGAGTCACCGCACACGTGTACAAAATTTGAAAATGGAAGACAAGAGAGTTCAGTGGAAATCATATATGGGAAAACACTCATAAGTCATTACTCACGAAAAACTCCATCCTCTCGCGTGAAAAATCGCCAGAATGTATTTTATTTATTTTTATTTTATTTTATTTATTTTGTTTAAATTTATTATATATATATATATATATATATATATATATATATATATATATATATATATATATATATATATATATATATATATATATATATATATATATATATATATATATATATATATATATATATATATATATATATATATATATATATTGTGGGGGGTGCAAGGGATTTTGGGAAGGAATACATGTTGCAAACAACGGGAAAGTTTATGGAGTGGGTACATAATCCTATATAAACATTCGTGTACATGAACTGTGGAATTACTAAACATGTGCTGTTCCTGGCTCCATCCCTACGACATTATTCACAGACTAACCCACTGCCAGATCATTCTTCAGTCCGCATTTTCGGACTGACCCCACAGACGAGCGTGGAAGCACACCGAGAAGAATTTACCACAATGCCTGGCCCGCCGACCTTCGCTGTTCATGTGACAGATACATCATAATAATTATTACATGTTCGGCATCCTGTCTCGGAAGACAATGGAGTCTAGCGACAAAGCACTGAAGCTGGATGAGTGGGGGAACGCACCCCCCCCCCTTCCTCCCCAACAGGCGTCCCCCGGCGCTACACTTGACACCTCAGTTAGTCTCCAAACTCGAGTTTGCCACTGCCGTGAACCTAAAGGGAGCATGAGCATCGCGCTATTCTACGGCTATTCTACGCCGCAGGGCAGGGACGGTCGTCCAATCGCACGTGTTCGGACAGCCACTAATTATGTAGCCAGTATGCGGCATTGGATTAGTATAGCATCATCCACCGGCGGCGGCCACACTCGCGACGACTGTCAGCAGTCACATGATTGGAAAGTCCAAGCTAGATTCACTAACTGTACTCCACAGTCTCTTGCGCGCGGCAAGGCTGAAGTGTTCGGAGAGCTAATGAACTATGGAGCATTAATTTAGTCTGCACGGAATCATCGATGGACAAAGTGAACCGGGCTTTTGACTCGGGAGGATCCGGTGTTTTTCAGAGACGAAGTGTTGGAGAACTTACTAAAGGACTGAGGATGAATATATACCTACAGCCTGCTACTTCAACTGTGTGCCGCAAAAGGATATACAGCCTTACATGAAAATGGTCGCGGAGGTAAGACTGAAGTGTCAGATTTTTCGCTGTACCGGCTCCGACTTTATTTGGCGGCTTTCTCCCAGACATACATCGATTTTTCGCACGATAGCTATGCAGGGAGATGTAGAATTGGCTCAAATACCTTATTTCGTTCAAAACGTTGGTGAAAATGCAAACACGAGATTTTTTTCGATTCTTTTGGGAGCAAAAGTCGGGTCCACGGTTGTTAACATGGCGGGAAGGATGGTGTAGGTTCACCATATTGTCCCGACTGCCGTATGCACATATTTGATGACAATTTGTCCACGAACCCCCCACAATGTTGGCACCAGCTTGAAGTGCACAAATTCCACTAAAACTTAAACGGTCTCGGTGCCGCGTCTTTTGTAACAATCGGAGAGTATTTGGATAAAATATCGAATTTTCCCAGATTTGTTCTGCAGTGGGCAGCTTGCCAACACGGTGCTTTGGTGTCCTTAAATAACTCTTTCTACCCCATCACCGAAATCCCCAAATGTTGCCGTTGTTCTCTGAAGACTGCATTGCAGTGCAGGACACAGATCGACCATGATAGTTCAAGGGTGATGCCAGAATAGCTTGGCGCCCATAGGCGCCAAGCTATTCTGGCATCACCCTTGAACTATCATGGTCGATCTTCATCTTACTGTGGTGTGTCTGGGGTAGAATGGGTTAAGGCCTTGTGAAGTCCTTGCTTAGTGGCTGATGCAAGACTAAGCTCGCTCATGCAACTGGCCCCTGGTGTGGAATGTTGCTAGAATGTTACTACAAATTCATTAGCCAAAAACGTCAATATTTCATTTTGTTCTCAATTTTGCCACAGGCTAATAATACATACTACTACTAACATACTCTAATACATTTTCGACAAAATATATCATTGTTTTGTTGAATTTCACAGTTTTCGATGATTTAAAAAAAAAGAAGAAATTGTTCTCCGACAGAAAAAAGATTACAGTACTGAAACTAGTGAAAGGCGAGACTGGATGTTTGGCGGAGTTGGCTAGCTGTAAAAATAAGCACGTTTTATGCAGACAAGAAAAAAAGTGTGTGGGCGGACATTGGCGCGCGATTTCTATGGCTTTTACTGATTTGATTATTTTCTCAGTTGTAGCCACATTTTCAGATTCAGATAGATTTCGTTCTATTAGAGCAACAACAGTTTATCTGAAAAAGGATCTATAGTTTTGAGAAAATTGTGATTATTTTTTTTAATCTCAAAAGATTGTCATATCGGGCACTTCATTTATTTTTGTCAGAACTGTAGCTTTTCGGCAAGTTAATTAGTTAATCGTTTACTTTTGAAACTTGAGCTGTTGTTGCATATAATTATATCAGCCTTTGTCCAGGTTCTAGTGCAACAACTGACAGTACTGATTTGTACACTTCTTGCTTTCATACATTTGTGTTGAAACCTTTGCTCTTTACACACACCAACTGCGGCGTCAGAGAAGAAGTGCGCCCACGAAACTTGTGACGAGAGGGATTTGAAAGACAGTTCTTGACAGTTCAAGCCAGATTTCCGAAGGGAGAAAGAAGATTGCCGAGCAAGACCAGTTTTCAAAAACTAATGGTTCTCACCCTAGAGCCTCCTGTGGCCTGTGTAAATAACAAAAACCACAGGTGACATTAGGACTACGACTACTTAGCGGGTTAATTGCAGAACAGACCATACATACAATCATGTTTTTTGTTGCATACACAGGGCTTCCGTTTTAGTGCGTCTGTCACTCTTTAAATGTGTTGCGACAGTGTTATGTGTGTGTGTCCTTTGCATGATACTGAATCTTTAACTGGTGAGTTATCCGTCTCCCTCTCATTACAACTCGAAATCACGTAGTGAAAATGTAACTAAGGGGTCACACGCACTAAAACTATTCCGTGCATCTCACATGCGGTGACAGGTCGCTGACAGTCGTTCTATTTTTAGTGATGAGCTGGATCGTATAACCCTTATCATTCGGAATACACCAGTGTGTGAAATAAATTGGACTGAAATAGTTGAAGGGTAGTGCCAGAATAGCTTGGCGCCTCGCCTTTCTGGCACCACCCTTGAACTAAACTAAAGCCATTGGTCTATATCCTTATCTGTAAGTACTATAATGTAGCTTGCATATATGGCAGTGTACACATTTGAAGCTTTTAGCCTCAGTATGATATGTGTTAATTAACCGCTCGCTCAGTCACGGCTGCGTTCGGACGTGTGTGAAAACAGAATCCCTGAATACACCGTTAGTCTGCAATGTGAGGTCATAAAGGGAGTGGGATGCCCTCCAAAGCTTTTTATTGGGAGTCAGCGTTTCATGGATATTTTCTTTTTGTTTAAAGAAAACTGAAATTCTAACTGGAACACATGTTGCTGTTATCTCCTAAATAACTGAAAGCGCTTGACGCTTTTCTATGAAAACTTATGTGCCGTTGACAAAAGGTTAATAGAGTTAGTTATTTGGGTTTAACGCCGAGCAGGCAACTAAGGCCATCTCACGGCGGTATAATTATAATGATCAGGTTTGCTTTTCCACCCTGAAGCCCTGATGCCGCTCTGCACGAGAAGACTACTCGGTTGGCAGTAAAACTACTCATTTTGACCCTGGTGATTATTTGAGCAGAATACTGCAGGATATCACACCCACACACATGAGCCGCCAAAATATATAATTTTAATCACTTTTTTATTTTTATACCTTCCCCCCCCCCTCCCCCGCCCCTTCAATTTTAACTAATATCTTTTTTTGTTGTTTTCTTCAGGAAATGGAGTCCTTGATTATTCGCGTGTTGAAGTGAGAACTCTTTGCAGTCACACCCTACGACGTTTTGGTTTTGATTGTCAGTCGGCTCCCTATCAACCCTGCTCACGGTCCCCACAGTGGAAAAACACGCACAGACCTTCATGGCGCTATGCGCGACAGGTACGTGGAGTGACTATCTACCTCCTAAAACATGTAGTGAAACTGTCGCCTCCCCCCAAAAAGTTATATTATTATTATTTATTATTAATAATTATGTTCTAAAGTTATTTGGAGGTGATGCCCGTTCAAAGCTCACTTGATATCCGTTTCCCGCAGTTAGCGTCGGCTAATATTCAGTATTCAGATTGCGTCATTCGCAATTAGCCCTTTTCATCCTCATACACCCATTTCCTAAAATAAATTTGACTATGATAGGCTCAAGGGTGGTGCCAGAATGGCATGGCGCCTGAGGCGCCAAAGTATGTCACCATCCTTGAACTTGAACGGTTGATCTATCTCTTTATCTGTCTTTGAAATGTAGACTACATGGATGTTTTTAAAAGTCCCGTTGTAGTTAGAAGTAGAACACGCGGCTAACACCCCCCCACTTTGATAGTCCAACACAAAATCAGCAAGAGACATAGAGCCGCATCAGACCCGGCACCTTGCGGGGCTCATGAGGATCTATGCCTCTTGCTGATGGTCGTTCGGGATCAGGGGGTGCTGGCCCTACAAGTGTGTCCGGCCGTGCGCGATGTCCGCCCCGCTTGTCGAACACCCGCATAGTCATTCGTAGGTCCATCGCCACTGGAGTCCCTGAAATAAAATCAGTTTCAAGGAAACCTCAGTGATAACCCTGACCCCGGGGTGAGGTCGGAAACCTCGTCAAGCCGATGTGAGCGCTCGTGTTTATGTTCATGTCACTCGCAGCAATGGTGGGCAGGAATGGTATGTGGACTTTTCCTCATTCCCATCGAGTCACATTTATGTACAGACGGCTCGGCGGCGTACGCCGTTGCCCGTCTCGCCTTCGTCTGTACAGCACGCATAATCATCAAGTGTGCACGTTAAAAATCCCATTATCCGGCACTAATCCGCGAAAAAGCCTTAAAATTGGGCCGATGAAATGAAAACAGAAATATTTCACATGCACCGAAGTTAATAGCAGGGTATTTTGCAAGCCTGCTGCTACTCTCAGTTCTGGTCACTAAAAACGGTGGTCACTAAAACGCTTGTAAGTCTGGACGAAAAAGTCGATTATGTCACAAATGGTAATACCAACGTGACAAGTTCGAGAGAACTTCGTACCGCAGGTCCGCCCACGTTCCCACGGATGTAAACACGTGTGCACTGAGGCCTGTGATTTTGAAACTTTTCAGTTTCATTGACGGCCCGGCCGCGCGGTAATCGTAACTTGCGAAAGTCCGATCGTGTAACTGACAAACTGAATGGTTTAGTACCCTAGGAAAAAGAGGCACTTGCCGGTTCTATCCATTCAATGCCTGCCTTTTATGGCACTGAGTGTCGTTTTTCCCGTGGCTCGCATGAGACCCTAACATAAATTGCCGGCGACTCGGAACTGATGAGGCACGAGGTCAGGTTCCTGATCGCGAGGCCTGGAGGGGGTGGGGGGGGGGGGGGGGGTCTGAGATAGGGTCGGTCTGAGACAGGGTGATCGGAGTTGTGCGCATGCGCGGTACTTTACCGTAGATCAAGGGTTGTGTAGTTCAAAGGCAAGACTGGTTACACTAGTTACTAGTAAACTAATTAAATAATACTTATTTACTACATTAATTTTATACAAATATCTCGTTACAAAAAATAAAAACTTAAGTTCAGTTGATAGGATCGCACACTCAGACAATGACTTTTGCTGTGAAATACATCTTCGTAAACGTACTTGATCTACGGTAAGCTTTAAGTACCGCGCATGCGCACAACTCCGATCACCCTGTCACAGACCGACCCTATCTCAGACCGCCACACCCGGTTTTTCACCCACCGGCGGTCGCAACCTGTCTCAGTGTCTGTTCGCACTTTTCACCACACAACTTCGAAAAATTTGGAAAAAAATGGAAGATGTGTTTTTCGTGATAACAAACCAAGGCGAAAAGTTTAACAACTCACAAACTTTGCGGAGTAGAGAAAGAAGGCCTTACCAAACGCATTCTAGCCATTGTAGCGCTGCCTCACTGACCCCGTTTGTCAACCGGCAAAGCCCCCTACACCTGCAAGCCAGCACGAGTTATTTCCCTTCTTTCATCCCGCACTGAGAAGACTCACTAATCCGCCCGACTTTGAAACTTCACGCCCGACTTTGAAACTTCACGCCCGACTTTGAAACTTCACGGCCGGCTTTGAAGCTTCACGGTCAAAATTTGTTCTGACATCTTTCAAAGCCCGCAACTCTAATTTTTTTATTTTTTTTATTTTGTTATTTTCACATACGCAACATGCACATCAGTGAACAGTTACAATAACCACGAAAAACCATATTTACAAACAAAACTCAAACTGACATTCAACCGGCCGAAAACAGACTAGTGACACTAACACGATTAAATTACATAAACAGAAAAACCCAATTAAATAGACAACAAGTTTGCTGAATATATTTTAGACTAACAAGTTACCAACCTATATATGTTGCAATTTTGTACTGGCAGGTTTGCCGGCAGACCATCAGATTTCACGCTTGCAGATGATTCAAAACAATGCGGCGCGTCTCATCTCATTGAAGAAACGAAAGAGAGACCACGTTACGACTCTTATACTGAAGCAGCTGCACTGGCTGCCTGTAAAATTCCTCTGCCAGTACAAAATTGCAATTCAGTTTCGCCTATGGCATTTTGACGGATCTCTCCCGCCGTACCTCTTCAAGTCTGCCAAGCTGTCTGTTTATCAGCCATCACGCACCCTCCGTTCCTCTAGTGTAAACTTTTTTAAAATCCCGAAGCTTAACATGAAAACTGTCGGGGAGCGTTCTTTCACCTTTTTAGCCCCAAGTGTGTGGAACTTCCTGCCAACTGAAATGCGGAATCTGCCCACATCAGTTGTCACAGTTCAAAGCTCATGGGAAGAGATGGGGTGGTTTAAATGATTGATGATTAATTGATTGTACATTGCTTAACGTCCCGACAGTAACAAGGCTATCTCAGGACGTGCCTGCACTGCGTGTGAAAAAAAAAACAAAAAAAACCCAGAATATTGAATGTATGTCGCCAGCCGGTCCAGTACGTTAAATAAACCTATGATATGGGGCCTAAATAATGCCAAGACCATTTAGCAGCACACATAATAATAATAATAATAATAATAATAATAATAATAATAATAATAATAATAATAATAATAATGCCGTTATTTTATAGGCGCTTTTTCTCAATTTTTGGGCAAATCGACTCAAAGTGCCGCGAACTGAAACCCAACACGCACACTCACGTAACAGACACGGATTTACGCCATTTAAGACAAACACAGTACAAGACAGACGAAGGGCCAGTTCAGACACTGAAGTTACAGAGATTTTTGAACGCTTGTATTTGAAGTTTGTAAAGTGACCTGAAACCGGTACCAAAGTGTGTGTGTGGGGGGGGGGGGGGGGGGGGAGGGGGGGGGGTGGAAGAACCGGAGTACCCGGAGAAAGAACCCCCGACGGTCCGCCCGAATTAACGGTGACACTTACCAGAGGAGAAAAGTCCGACGCCGGAACCCGTTTTCGAACCTCGCACCTTTGGCAATGGTAGCAGGCGCCTTAACCACTGCGCCACGGACTGCCCCATCCAATATCAAGAACCGCTACAGGCAGCGCAGACAGTAGGGAGAGTATAAAATAGGAAAATACAGGTGAATGGACCAAGGGTAGACAGAAACACATGCCCCAGAATAGAGAGGAAAACCCACCCTGTGGGGCTGACCAGGGTGACCCTGGGAACTAAAAAGTAGTTAACCCCACCCTCGTCCCCCAGGGCAGACCCAGGTGGGGGTGGGGTGGTTTAAAGTAGTGTATAATCGTGCGTGTGTCTGAGAGAGAGAGGGTGTGCTGTTGTGCATGTGCAGTGAGTCCAATGTTTTCCTGGAGAACAGCGCTATACAAGAAATATGTATTATTATTATTATTATTATTATTATTATTATTATTATTATTATTATTATTATTATTTATGTTAATAAAATTTTCATAGTGTGCCCGTTTTAATTTATAATAATAATAATAATAATAATAATAATAATAATAATAATAATAATAATAATAATAATAATACATGGTATTTATATGGCGCATTTCTCATATTATTTATATTATAACTCAAATGCCTGCAGACAACGTGGGCAAGCCCTATAGAATCTTCGTTCGCGAAGTCAAGCCAAGAGAGAGATATATTATAACTCAATGCGCTGGTGAAAAAGACACACACGCACACACACACACACACACACACACACACACACACACACACACACACACACACACACACACACACAGAGTCTTGGGGGGGGGGGGGGCGGGGGTACAGAAAACCATAGAGATCACACGAAAGTCTGCGAGAAAAGGTGAGTTTTTAACTTTGCTTTGAACTGCGTAAGGGAGGAGGCATTTCTTTGAACAGTCGGTAAGGAATTCCAAATTAAAGGAGCAGTACATCTGAAAGAGCGTTCACCGGCAGATTTGAGATGGGAGTTTGGAATTTTGAGAAGTTTCTCTCCCGATGAACGCAGTGAGCGAGAGGGCTGGTAAGTGATCAGACTGGAGGAAAGGTATGACGGAAGACTGCCATCAAAGTGGCGGTATGCAAGGGTCGCAATACTGTATGCGGGACTCATTGGATTGGAAGCCAGTGAAGGTCTTTCAGTGTAGGGGTTACGTGGTCTCGTTTTCACCTGCGCTTCACAAGCCTTGCGGCATTATTTTGAACTCGCTGAAGGCGGCTAATCTGCTCAGATGCAAGTCGCAAAAACAGAGAATTGCAGTAGTCAAGACGGCTCGTGACTAAAGCATTCACTAACTTTGCAGTGGCAGATTCAGAATGTTATACCTGTCTTTCAGTTCTCTACGAAAATGCCGCATCGTTGGCCTTGTCTGCCTTATTCTACATTATAAATATAGAATTTTGCAATCAGTATTATCAAATAAAAAACTTTGTCTGTTTTTTTTTTTAAAGTTGGTATGATACTATCGTTTCTAAAATGTACGGAATTTCCGTATTTTTTACGGAAATTTTAAAAATCGAGCTAGCGCTACAGAAAATACGGAGACTTGTTTCACGTTACGGAAGCACAAAAAAAGAAAGGAAAAAAAAAAAAAAAAAAAAAACACCAAAGAAACTCGTTGGTTTGTGGTTGGCCGTGACAGTTTTCCCACAGGTCGTATATCGCACACGACGCAGCTACACTTTTTTCTTTGATATTGAGATGTTAAAGGATGCTAGTTGGGTGAATGAATTTTCTTTCCAAAATTATCGTTGTTAACATGTTCAAAGTGTTTATTTTAGTTTAAAGCTGTGGGTGAAGTTTGTACAATAACATTATATTATACTCTGACAAAAAAATGCAATTATTTTGCATTTTGTTTTAAATTAGTACATAAAATAATAATTTATATGATTTCCTAATTTATCATTAAGTTGCCTTTTAAATCTAGAAATAAAGTAAATGTTGGAGTTAGTCAAATTTAAACAATAACAAGGGGAGTAAGCACACTCGGACAATTTGCTCGATTACGTCCCTTTATTTAAACCAATCTGTCAGTGTCTGCTTTCCCTTGGTTGGACCTAAAGGCCCCGCTACACGTGCCCAGTTTTGAGGCCGATTCCCGATCAGTTTCGAATCGGAGTGTGATCGGACCGGACTGCAAAAACGTGTGCACTGCTACACATTCCCCGACTTTTATTTAGCCGACCGGTTTGAATCGAAGATCAAGGGCGTACCTGTTCAGCGAAATGGCTGCTAGTTTTGATAGTGATGATGATGTGCTTGCATTATCAGCAGTTTTGCACCATATTCGGGATGAGGCGTGCGAAACATCAGTGTAACGCACGCAGACTTGCCCACACAGACTCTCACGCAACAGACGCATACACCGCCACTGACTCAGACGGGCGCATTCATGCGGTAAAACAAACACACGGGCTCCCTTTCTAAAGTAACCTTTACACAGTATAAACGAAAAAAGAATAACTTAAATGATTATTAACTATATATAATATTCTACTATCAGACCACACACGTATCACAGTATCTTTGCCAGGCTAGGTCTTAGTCTCACATTGCCTCCAACCTGTTTGATGTTGTTGCCTGGTTACGTTGGTCCTTCTCACGTCTAGGCGTGAAAGTCCTTCCTCGTACGCGTATTGCCGTCCTGTCTCTTTGGGCACGGACGTCCTCGCTCTCGTACGGTACCACTTAGTTCTCGCTTGGACTTGGGTGTCTTGGCTCCCAGTCAAAAGACTCTCTCTCAGAAGAGCTGGAGGGATGACCTCACGTAGGTCCCACCTGCGACTCGACGTCTCGGCGTCTGTCTTCCACTCTCTTACAAGAACTCTGAACAAACAATAAAAGTCCCAACGTAACACTTGCTAAACACACAACATATTGGATCAATGAGAAACGTCACGTAACCTGGCTGATACAAATAACTCACACGTTCATTCACACACACACACGTGCTTCATAAACTATTTTCGTATCACCCCCATCTCTGTCACTATCTTGAAACAGACTATAGCCTAACTGACACTCTTGCTATACATTACTCTATACCCTGGAAAAGACTATGCTTAACCAACACGTACTATCTTCATAGCGGCTTAGACATACACACTTCATATTCCTTTAGTCATCTATCTCGGTAAACAACTTTATACAAACCACCGGTTACTTCACCGCATTCTAAACATACATAACTAAACCAAACCTGAACCCCGCTATACAACCACATTAATCTTACCACGCATACCGTCTTTAACTCAACAACCATCAATACTACATCTACAGAAACATACCTGAAATCTAGGCTTCAGAGTCTTGGACTGCGGGCTAACTCGAACCAACCGTTCCATACAATAAAACAGCCCGCAATAACGATTCAGACCTCTGACAGTCACAGCTTCCGCCTAGAACTCACTAAACATTACTCACTACAAAGACCCGTGCTAACCATGTCTTACAGATTTCACGTGCGTCTAAACACCACACGGACTTTCGGCAACAAACCGTTAACAAAAACCGTACCGTACTAATCCTACTGTGCGAGCACTATGCACGAGCATAGAGCTTCATCACAATTCCCCCTTCCTCGGGAAAAAAAGAAACGACCGAGTTTCTTTTAAAGATTACTAGACGTACTGTTATCCGAAAACAGGAAAGGACTATAACCATATAGAGCAGAAGATAGGACTAACAGTCGATAACACGCCACCAGGGCCACCATGGAAAACGCGGACCGGCAACCTCGTCCCTACGTCCGGTTCCCTCTATCGCGGCCTGCGGGCAAAACTCGAACTCGTCCCCCACAAGCGAATAAAACGGTTCGGTTGCCCCAGCCGCGAAACACGCTAGTGCAGGCCTCGACCTATCATGGTATTTCTTCAGCATGCTAGCGTGGTAGATCTTCTCCTTTCCCCGCACAGAAATGAGGTAGTCAGGACCATACTCGCGAACAACCTGGTATGGCCCCTGCCATTGAGGCACGAGCGCCTGCGTGGTTGCGGGCGAAAAGAGCAAGACTTGCTCTCCTGGAGCAAACCGCCTAATCTTGGAGCTTTTGTCCCGGTAGTGCTTCTGTACCTTTCGCGCCACATCCACATTGTTGTGGGCTATCTCGCAAGATTCCCTGACGATGTTTTTCAGGTCCAGCAGATGCTGAAAGATGGTTTTGCTCGCCCCTGCGTCCTTATCCCCAGACCACGCGTCCGCGAGTAAGTCGATCGGCCCTCGCGCTCGCCGACCAAAGAGCAACTCAAATGGGGAAAACCCCGTGCTCTCGTTCGGGAGTTCGCGATACGCAAACAGCAGCGCCGGAAGGTAACGGTGCCAGGACCGTGGCTGTGTTTGAATAACCTTCTTCAGTGACTGCTTAAACGTGCCGTGAAACCGCTCGACCATCCCATTAGATTGGGCGTGGTATGGCGAGGTCAAAGCTCGTTTGACCCCCAGCATACGGTGGAACTCGCCCATCATATCGGACGTGAACTGGGTGCCCCTGTCACTCAGAACCGACTTCGGGAAGCCCATTCGAGCGAAGATTGAAAACATGGCTTCCGCCACCGACACTGTATCAATCTTCTTCCGGGTACCGCGTCGCCACATCAATTAGGGTAAAAATGTAGCGATGGTTACCCTCCGACGGGGGCGACAAAGGCCCGACAATGTCCACCGCCACGCGATCGAAAGGCACCTCGATGCGTGGCATCAACTGAAGTGGCACATTGGGAACCCGGCCCTTCGGGGTTGTCCTCTGACAAATGTCGCAAGAGCGACAATATCGGGCGACGTCAGTCGACACCCCCGGCCACGAAAATCGGAGACGAACCCGCCCCAGCGTTCGCTTAACGCCGAAGTGGCCCGCCAACAACCCGTCATGGGCCGCCAACAACACTGTGTCACGCAGCGTAGAAGGCACCGCGACCTGCACGGCTGTCGGAACCGTGCTTGGCGCGCCCTCTCTCCAGAAATGACGGTGCAACAAGCCGTTCGTAATCACAAACCGATAAGCGTTCACCCCACTCTCCTTGATCGTACCCGCCGCCGCTTTCCCGAACCAGTCCTGCAATGACTTATCCGCCCTTTGTAACTCACCGAGCTCGGCAGGCGAGATAGCGTCAAGAGGCGAACTAGCCACACAAGGCAGTGCCGCCTTTTGCTCGCCCTCGCGCCTGACTTGCGCTCTCGTCGCGACGAACGCGACTGCCTGGTGAGCCACCCGAGCCTGCTGAAATGTTCCAAACACCCCAACTACTGGCTCCACATCCTTCATGTTGCCGAGAATTAAATCTACCACCGGCTCGTTGATGACACAAGAAACCAGACTACCCGAGAAAAACTCCGTGTCCACTTCTATCTTCGCCAAAGGAAAAACTTCGACCTTTCCTCCGAACGAAATTACCCTCTGCGTCTCCCCCGTGTACTGATCCTCCCTAACCAGGCTACGTCTGACCCCCGCGGTCGTGGCACCTGAGTCGCGCAGAACAGACACGAGGAAACCGTTTACTACCCCCTTCACTACCGGCAAGTACCCTCCACGTTCAGCCGAGCACACAACGCCGAGCTGAGGCTCCTCCACGACAGGAACTGCCACACTGGCCGTGTGAGTGGGCTGCACAGCCCCATCCACCCGACCAGTGACGCCAGGATACTGATGAGCCAGATGGCCGTGTTCCTGATAACTAGCACCCTGCGCGCTTGCACCGTAGTACGGACAACTCCGAAAGAAGTGACCGTACCCACGACAAGAAAAACACTGCGTGTCCGAACTCGCAACACGACCACGACCATACCCACGCAAAGAAGTCCCCCCACGTGCGTACGAATCGCTACCGCCATTGCCGTTACCTCGATCACCGCGTCGAAAACGCAGAGTACCTCTACCGTTAATCCGCTGGCCTCCACGTAAAGTATTGACCCCCCGGTAACCCCCAGACGTGTTAGCAGCGACCAACCCGACTGGCGGTGTCTCGGTCCTACGCGCGAGACTTTTCGTAGGATGCGCCATCCGAAAAGCCTCCGCGTGCTGCACTAACTCGTCCGTAGTCTTGAGGTTACGCTCTCTCAAGAATACCGCTAGATCTTTGGAAACGCTTCCAAAGAACTGTTCAGCCAACATGAGATCGAACAATGCTTCGTACGTGTGGTCGATCTTTGACAGTTCGACCCAACGTATGAGCAAATGGGACAACCGTTTACCAAACGACATGAACGATTCGCCTGTCTCTGGCCGACAAGCTCTCAAGCGTTCCCTAAAACCTTCCGCATTACACTGGAACTTCTGCAAGAGACACTCCTTCAACGTCTCGTAATCTATGGTCCCCGAAACGGTCAAACTATGGTAAAGACTCAAGGCCTGACCCTCTAGCACAGACGAAAGCAGAACGGGCCAGTTGGCAGGAGGCCAACTCAACGCCTGCGCATGAGACTCGAAACGACACAAAAAAGCGTCAATAGAGTCCACGGACTCTTTAAACATCGGCAGTTTAGGAAAATTGCGTATGCCTCGGCCTACTGAATCACTATCTGCTCTAGATCCCGCATCCCGAGCTAACTGTATCTGTACCTCCCTATCTTTCTCCTTTTCTTCTCTCTGATACTCTAGTTCCTTTTCTCTTTCCCTCTCGTCCTTCTCTCTCTGAAACGCTAGAGACTTCTCGTCCTTCTCTCTCTGAAACGCTCTCTCTTCTCTTTCTCTCTCTCTCTCTGTACTTCTAACTCTTTCTCCCTAAAGACCCTTTCTTTCTCATCTCGCTCTCTCTGAGCTTCTAACTCTTTCTCCTTTAAGACTCTTTCTTTCTCTTCTCTCTGTCTCTGAGTTTCTAATTCTCTTTCCTTTAGCTCCATTTCCTCTTTCTTAAGTATTCTGTCTTTCTCTTCTCTCTCTCTCTGAATTTCTAGCTCTTTCTCCTCCATCTGTATCTGCATTTCCAACTCTTTCTCCTCTCTAAGTATCTCTAACTCTTTCTCGTCTTTCACCCTCTGAACTTCTAACTCCTTCACCTTTATGACTCTTTCTCGCTCTTCTCTTTCTCTCTGAGCTTCTCTTTCTTCTCTCTGAGCTTCTCTTTCTCTCGCCCTATCTTCTCTATCCCTAAACTTCTCCACATAGTCAAAAAGCTTCTCATCCTTAAGTCCTAACCTTTCCGCCTGTTTTATGTAAGCTTCTACCGGGTCTGACTCCATACTTACAACTTCCCCAAAAACTTGAAAATGAAAATATACAAATCACAACCCAATCACGACAACTTAATAAAACTCACAACAATATCAACTACCTACGCAGAAAATAGCGGCCTACCTTGACGTCCAGATGGAACGAAATATAAGAACGATAGAAAGAAGAGCAAGGAAAAAGAATACTACCTATACAACAGGAAGAAACAAGTACTAATTCCTCGTAAGATCCAGAAAACTACAGAAATAACGGATCTTACCCCCTAGAATCGGAGAGGGGAATCTAACACAACAACATGCACATATCAACAAATCCTACTCTAAAATCGCTACTCACTATCGCCCGCAAATACTTCTAACCTACCGCGAAAACAGGGTCACCACTGTAACACACGCAGACTTGCCCACAGTCGTACGCACAGACTCTCACGCAACAGACGCATACACCGCCACTGACTCAGACGGGCGCATTCATGCGGTAAAACAAACACACGGGCTCCCTTTCTAAAGTAACCTTTATACAGTATAAACGAAAAAAGAATAACTTAAATGATTATTAACTATATATAATATTCTACTATCAGACCACACACATATCACAGTATCTTTGCCAGGCTAGGTCTTAAGGCCCCGCTACACGAGCCCGGTTTTGAGGCCGATTCCCGATCAGTTTTCGAATCGGTAGGTGATCGGGCCGGATTAGAAAACGTGTGCAGTGCGACACTGACATTTCTCGACTTGTCAAGTTTAGCCGACCGGTTTGAACCGAAGATCAAAGTCGTACCTGTTCTGCAAAATGACTGCTAGTTTTGACAGTGATGATGATGTGCTTGCATTATCAGCAGTTTTGGATCATATTCGGGAAGAGGCGTGCGAAACATCAGCGGCAACGGCGGTGGTACTGATTACAACAGGCGTGTTCGGCCATTTGCAAACCGTGTTGAAACGACGTGCTTTGCGAGACGCGCTCTGATTGGTTGAAGCTTACGATCGGGACCGATTCGGATCGGAAATATAGAGCAGGTTTTAGTCACCCGATTCCCAGCCGATTGGGACCGGATCGGATAATTGACGTCATCCGATCGCAAACGGATCAGAATCGGCTTCAAAATCGGGGCACAACCGGCCCGTGTGGCGGGGCCTTTAGTCTCACATTGCCTCCAACCTGTTTGATGTTGTTGCCTGGTTACGTTGGTCCTTCTCACGTCTAGGCGTGAAAGTCCTTCCTCGTACGCGTATTGCCGTCCTGTCTCTTTGGGCACGGACGTCCTCGCTCTCGTACGGTACCACTCAGTTCTCGCTTGGACTTGGGCGTCTTGGCTCCCAGTCAAAAGACTCTCTCTCAGAAGAGCTGGAGGGATGACCTCACGTAGGTCCCACCTGCGACTCGACGTCTCGGCGTCTGTCTTCCACTCTCTTACAAGAACTCTGAACAAACAATAAAAGTCCCAACGTAACACTTGCTAAACACACAACATATTGGATCAATGAGAAACGTCACGTAACCTGGCTGATACAAATAACTCACACGTTCATTCACACACACACACGTGCTTCATAAACTATTTTCGTATCACCCCCATCTCTGTCACTATCTTGAAACAGACTATAGCCTAACTGACACTCTTGCTATACATTACTCTATACCCTGGAAAAGACTATGCTTAACCAACCACGTACTATCTTCATAGCGGCTTAGACATACACACTTCATATTCCTTTAGTCATCTATCTCGGTAAACAACTTTATACAAACCACCGGTTACTTCACCGCATTTTAAACATACATAACTAAACCAAACCTGAACCCCGCTATACAACCACATTAATCTTACCACGCATACCGTCTTTAACTCAACAACCATCAATACTACATCTACAGAAACATACCTGAAATCTAGGCTTCAGAGTCTTGGACTGCGGGCTAACTCGAACCAACCGTTCCATACAATAAAACAGCCCGCAATAACGATTCAGACGGCCTCTGACAGTCACAGCTTCCGCCTAGAACTCACTAAACATTACTCACTACAAAGACCCGTGCTAACCATGTCTTACAGATTTCACGTGCGTCTAAACACCACACGGACTTTCGGCAACAAACCGTTAACAAAAACCGTACCGTACTAATCCTACTGTGCGAGCACTATGCACGAGCATAGAGCTTCATCACAATCAGCAACGGCGGTGGTACTGATCACAACAGGCGTGTTCCGCCATTTGCAAACTAAAACGACTTGCTTTGCGAGACGCGCTCTGATTGGTTGAAGCTTACAACCGGGGCCGATTCGGATCGGGAAAATAGAGTAGGTTATAGACACCCGATTCCCAGCCGATTGGGACCGGATCGGATAATTGACGTCATCCAATCGCAATCGGATCGGAATCGGCTTCAAAATCGGGGCACAACCGGCACGTGTGCCCGCGGGCCTTAAGTAAGTGTAATGATCCAAAAATTTCGCAATGTGCAAGTTTAAAAAAAAAAAATAAAATACATAATTGGAGGGGGGGGGGGGGCGCTCAACCATTATTTAACCCATTACAGAGACGTGCAAACTGTACGTGTCCTGGTCAGTGATGTGTGTGTGTGTCATTTTTATTTTTGCGCTCGTGCTAATATAAAGGGCACAATTATTAAGTGTTTCGCTGAAACTGAAACAACCTACACACCCATGTTTTTCACCCATGTTCAATACTTTTTCTTTTGTTCATGCAGAAAGTACACTAATTTTTTTGCATAATTATATTTGTGCCAATAATTCTATGAAGAATTCTGGTCTGAAGCCACTTCAGTTTAACGCCTTTTACCTGTCGCAGTTTCTGCAAAGTTTTCTTCCAGTCCATATCACAGCTAAGTTCTTTATCCCTTTGTGGATTTTTGTTATTCAATCATTGTGAATATTTCATAAGAACGTTTTGAGCTTTTTTTGCACGGAATAAAGGAGTTGCAAGGATTTTGGTTTATCATTAATATCGTTATTTTAAATGTGGATGCTAGTGTTGCGAACATATTTTTGTATAGCTTGAATGCACCCTGCATTTGTAAGAAAGTCGATGTTTACACCATATTTCGTTTTAAATTCAGTATTATTTCCTTGGCTGCCCTACTTCATTATAAACCTATTGAATGCAGTTATTCTTTTTTTATGGCCCACTGTTTATACAAAATACATTTCTTTCCAATCTTAATATTATCATTGAAAAAGACGGTTTCCGCCAACACTTCTTCTGGCGTCTTTGGTTTCACTTTGCACCTAAACTCCTTATAAGCGCACAGAACATCTTTCCAGAACAAATTGTGTGCTTCATTTTGTTGTATAATTCTGGACCATATTTCGTCCAGCTGCTTGAGATCTGGATATGTGTTATAAGGATAACATGTTTCCATCTGTGACCTGTGTTGTTTAATTTTCTAATCCAGCTAATATTCTACGCTCTCATATACTGCTTTAAATTTGCAATATGGATTCCTCCGTTTCGTATAGTTCTTGTTGTAGAAGACGGGACTGTCACTATTGGGTCCATTAATGTTGACGAGTAAAAAGAGCTGCTTCTTGTATTCCATTTTAATCATGACAAACTTTCCATCTTCGTCCTTATACACATTTTTTATGGAGAACTCGAAATTATTATTGAAGTTGCCGCTACGGCTATTGGTCCGTAAGTTCCAAAAGCACAGTTCGGCAACAACGTTTTTGTCCACAATTTTACCTACAGTTTTTTTTTTTTGTGTGGTTGTTTTATCGTTTCAGACTGCAGGTTCAACATAGTATATATCCTCCATCCATGATTGCCGCCGGGTGTATCAGAGCGGCCATCAAAGGTCTCCTGGGCAGTCACATCGAGCTCTTTGTTAGACCAGCTGTAGAAGGTCACAGGCATCGAAGTGGTGAGTTTCATTCATTCATTTATCTATCCATCCATTGATAGACAGCAGCCATATTTGTGTCGTATCCTTGTATCACCAGAGCCATGAGAGGAGCCTGGACCGACCATCGGCTGGTGCGGTCTCTCCTCAACCGGCACATTATCTTTGCATACCGGCCAAGTTAACCCATTCAGCCCTGACGCACTACAGCAAGAGAAGGTCGACCATGATAATTCAAGAGTAGTGACAGATTAGCCTGTCGGCGCCAAATCTGACCATGCCCTTCAATTATCATGGTCGGTCCATCTCCTTCAACTGGTGCATAGCCCAGCGTTAGATGATGCCTCCAAAATTTGGGAAGTACGTCGTCGGGCTAAATGAGTCAAAACCCACGCACAGCCCCCCCCCCCCCCCCCCCCCCAAGCAAACAGATTTTTACCCATCTCGCCGTGAGATGGCCTTAGTCGCCTGCTCGGCGTTAAACCCAAATAACTAACTAACTAACCCCCCAAGCAAACACGTCGGACCGAGACCAATCATTCCTGTACTGAACTCTTCATATCCTTCTCCATTGTAGGACTGCTTGAGGCCGTGCCAAGAGTTGATTGAAAACTTGACCGCAACGTCGTTGTCCAGTTTGGCGCAGCAGTCAGCAGATTCCGAGACCCCGACCAAGTCGCACCCCATGAAGGAACAGTCCACGACGCCCACGGACATGGACCTCATGGCCATCGACAGGTAAAACAGTTACATCGAGTCAAAGTGAACCGAAGAAGCAGACGACAAACTGGAGAAAACTTTCTTGAACTATTTTCAGACTTCACCTATTCTCGGGAAGAAGCATAAAAGCCTGTTCTTAATTAAACGAACTTTTGATCGGCAAACCTAGATCGGAGAAGAGCGGCGATCTTTTGGTTTGTTTCTTAATTGAGGTTGAATGAACCTAGGCGAACTTCAGCAAACCGGGTTTGCCATGGTTCTCTTTCTTAACTGAAGTGCTTGATTCGGCGTACTTACTGTCTGCGAAGGTGTTTTGTCGGTTTAAAATGGCTGCCACTATGCCGCTTTGCGATCATAGTGTTTGGACGATTTTTGTTTTTGTACTCCTTGCAGTAGCGATCCCACAAACAGCGTTCCGCCTCCCAGAAATCAATATTAAAAAAGGTCTTGTTCTTCGCACGAGTGAAATATCGCCGTCTGTCATAGTTGTTTTGAATCGGTGACTATCTTCTTATTAATATTTCCATCGCAGAAGAGGGTAGCAGTTTTGACCAATCTGAGAAAAGGTTCGCCTTTGTTTGCTCAACACGTTGAGCGAACCTTTTCCGACAGCGAACTATGATTTGCCGAGGTTCGTGATCTACTTCGAACTAGGTTCGTCGTATCTTTTGATCGTCCAATTAAGAACCAACCTGGTTCGTTTGAGATCGTGAACTCAGTCTAGTTCGTCAGAGTTCGCGAACTAAAGTTTGTTAATTAAGAACATGCAAGAACATGCTTAAGAAGACGACGAACTGGAGAAAATTTAATTAGACCTGAAGTATTGGAGCACTATTCAGTCTCGTGAACTGTCGTCAAATCTCGGGAAGAAGAGCATCTCCCGTCTTGTAAACAATGAAAAACTCCTGACAACTGAAGAAAACAAAAAAGATGAAGAAGAAAATGGAGCCAGCAAGAGACATAGATTCCCATGTGCCCTTGCAGGCTGCAGGAGCTCTTGACAACCTATGCCTCGTGCTTACGGATTGAGCTATACCCCGGTAGCAACGCGTCTTCGGGCCCACGGCGGCCGCAGTGGGCCCCAGGACCTGTGTTTTCTGTAGGCGACTGTAAAATATACGTAGAGATACGAGGTACTAGCTAGACTGGCGACTGTAAAATAATTATAAGTAGAGATACGAGGTACTAGCTAGACTGGCGACTGTAAAATAATTATACGTAGAGATACGAGGTACTAGCTAGACTGGCGACTGTAAAATAATTATAAGTAGAGATACGAGGTACTAGCTAGACTGGCGACTGTAAAATAATTATACGTGGAGATACGAGGTACTAGCTAGACTGGCGAATTAAGGTTCACCGCTCAAATCTGAGCGAAAAGACTTTTAGGCTGCTTCATCTGATTACAATGATTATGGGTATTATAATGATTTTCTTTTTTTTGGTGATGTTTTGATTCAATGTATTTGAAGGCCATGCATGTTTCCGTTCACACCCTTGTACGAGAGTCCAAAATAGCTCAGGCGGTTAAACGTCGGAGCAGAAGAGCGAAGGGAATCGCCGGGTCGTGGGTTCGAATCCCGTCCCGGTCCCGGTAGCTGGACTCACAATGCAGGGGAAAAAACGGATTTGTTCAATAGCATGTCCGTTGAAAGGTCCTGGTAAATCAAAGTGGCAGAGTTGGAGTGCGCCTGAGTTGATCATTGTTCAGGTCGTACTCCATAGGCAATAGATTTCCCTGTTCCCCATAACCCGCCCGTCAGGGCCGTCCATGATCATCTCGGTGCTGTGGACGTTAAACCCGAACTAACCAACCAACCAACACCCTTGTACGTTGAAACCGCGAATGGCTCATTAAATCGGTCGAGATTCCTAGGACGAAAGCTGAAATGATGCAAATTAATATAAAATGAAAGTGGCAGTGTACAACTGGCAGACAATACTGTCGGCGATGGCGAGTATCGATTCGAGGCGCGCTATGGTGAATCCTGTTCGGAAAATGAGGCCGCAGACTGGCGGTTAATCACTAATGGGTATTACAACGATAACGACCATCTCAGTTCTAACTCAGACGCCGAAAAGCCTAATCATTTTGATTCGATGGAATGTGCGCTCGCGCTATTCTGGCCCGCCCGACCAGCCCGACCGAGCGCCGGGCTTGTTTAACTTGCTGTCAACATGTGATAAGTGTCATGCATTACAATGGGTAGACCCGATTCCCATGCCGAATGAGGGTCATAGACGTAAATAAAGTGTGTAAGATATATTATGTATACTCATGAAACCTAGCAGCCCCATTTGGACATGTTTTATGTCAGTCTTACACTGAGACAATGGGAAGTGTTTCTATGTTACTGAATAATCTCACGCAGCGTCCTCAGTGTGAGGACCAGTATGTTGTATTCATGAGGCAGGCAAGAGGCATGATTCTCGTTAGCTCTTGCATGAGCGGGCGGCATGAGGATCTATGCCTGCCCCAGACGGAAATAGTTGTTTATTTAGCGAACTGGTATAGTACGGCAGTGGGAGAGTGAGCCCTTTCTACACAGGGACAAAATCCACCGACTGGTATAACTTGACTTTGACACAAACATGAACATAATAATTATAGGCCTACTTGTTACAAACTTACGTTTTGCAAACATTTTGTTTCTGAAAAAGTTCCCGTCACAATTCAACGACTACTGTCAAATAGTGCATATTATTGATCTCATTGCATCAGTTTAGTTAACGAATAAGTCTATTTTCTCTTGTGTCGCATGCATTTTCTCTTGTTTAAATAAAATAATTTCTTCTTCGTACAATGCTGGAACTCTGATGTAAAATTATGTAAACTTTGACAACAGCTTTCTTTTTCGTTATTGGCTATGCAAGATTATATTAGTGCACATGCCGGCCAGCAAATTACGATGTCGCGATAAGCCAGTCCTAGCTAGCGTGCACCCCCCCCCCCCCCCTCCCCACCAGTACTCAATAAGATGATTTTCAAAGTGTACTTAGTATGTCCTGAGATGTTTAAGCCACGTTCCCCTAAAATCCTTAGGAACACACCAGAGATATAGCTGATGGCGCAAGGGTACCCCTATTCAGGCTCTTCGCGGATGCTAACTGAGGTTGAGAAACATCTTCCTCTATATAAACCAGAATATTCATTCCGGAAGCCCAGATCAGGCAATGTTATGTTAAGGCACACCTTCTGCATCTTCTGCAAAAACAGAATGAGCAAATATTAAATCTCCGGCTCACAGTGAAGGTATTTGTGCACCCAGTAAACGGCCATTTCCGCGAAATCGAAAATGTACATGACAGCAACAAGGCTTCCTCAGGACGTGCCTGCACTGCTTGTACAAAACAACAACAACAACAACAACAACAAAACCCAGAATATTGAATGTATGTCGCCAGCCGGTCCAATACGTTAAATAAACCTACGACATGGGGCCTAAATAAATCTAAAATCATTTAGCAACACGCATCCAATATCAAGAGCCACAGGCAGCGCAGACAGTAGGGGGAGTTAAAAAAGGCAAATACAGGTGAATGGACAAAGGGTAGACAGAAACACATGCCCCAGAATAAAGGGAAAAATCCACCCTGTGGGGCTGACCAGGGTGACCCTGGGAACTAAAAAGTAGTTAACCCCACCCAAGTCCCCCAGGGCAGACCCGTTGGGGACTTGGGTGGGGTTAACTACTTTTTAGCCTATGCGAATGTGGCGTAGAAAATCAGTCTCCTGAGCACATTCTCCGAACCTGTCCATACAGAGAAGCGGTCCGCTGGCAGTTCTGACCAGAAGACACGCCCATATACACCAAACTCTAAAAACCTGCTGCCGAGCTCTTGACAGCTCACTTATTGGCAGCCAGAACAATATAAGATTTAAAGACAGACATCAAGAAATTGAACGTTGCAGAAAAAAAGGCAAAATCAAAAAGTGGGGGGTGGAAGTGGTGATCTCGTGGTGTACATGTGGAAACTAAGTATTTTGATAACGTTGTTTTGACTGTTAGGAACCATGAAACTTTATTACGCATATTCATATTTAGACCTTTCTAGACTAAAATAAATGAAAAGAAAAGGGGACACCTTACTAGACCCGCCTTACGCTAGGTAAAATATCACCTGAAAGACTAGCCAGTTAAAAATAGTTACAATTAAATTGATGAGGCACATTGAAATTAATGAAATGATCACAAATTGTTATGCTCAATATGCATATTTTGTTAAGAAAACTGGCAACAAAAATATTTAAACAGAGGAGTATGACGTAAGCAATGTTTATGATCATTTTGCGTTCCTTTGAGTACTGGTAAAATGGGGTTAGGGCAGCAGATTTAGCCACTGTGGCCCCTAAATGCATCACAGCATCATCAGGTTTGGAGTAACTGTGGTACTCTATCCTAATCAATAAAACCTAAAAAGGACCTATCAGTTGTATGCAAATTTTCTGAGGGCTGGTAGGCACTCGCCAGAAACTTTCCCAGCTCCCTCCCTCTCTCCACCTTCAACTCGACAGCACCCCCATCTCCCTCTCTGGCTCGGTCAAGACCCTTGGCGTTATCCTCGATTCCTCGCTTTCCATGACAAGCTTCGTCTCCGCCACGGCCCAGGCATGTTATTTCCGCCTCCGCCGCATCAGTCAGATCAGAAAATACATCACTAACGAAGCTGCCACCAAAGTCACTGTCTCTTTCATCTTATTTCACATCGACTACTGCAACTCTCTCCTTTCCGGCCTTCCTCACTCCTCCACTCTCACTCTCCAGCGCGTCCAGAACAATGCTGCCCGCCTCGTCCTTAAAAAGAAAAAAAATCCGACCACATCACTCCCCTGCTCAAGCTCCTTCACTGGCTCCCCAACCCCCAACGCATCCAATACAAGATTCTGTCTCTCTGCTACAAATCCCTGAACAACTACGCTCCTACCTATCTCTCCAACTTACTTCACCCCTACACTCCTTCCCGCTCCCTCCGCTCCGCCTCCGACCCCCTCCGCCTCCTCATCCCCCGCACCAAACAGCACTTTAAGGTCCCCGCTCCTTCTCAGTATACGGTTCATCCACCTGGAACACTCTCCCACTCTCTCTCTCCGCCAGAAACACTCTCTCTCCTCCTTCCAGTCCGCCCTCAAAACTCACCTCTTTCAACAGTTCTAGCCCTACATCACCACACTCCCCACCCCAAGCTGAGCGTCGTAATGTATTTTCACTATTTGTGGTACGTGAGTCATTGTCTAAAGCGTGTGCATGCGTGTGCGAGTTGTGAGTGCGCACTTAGAGTACTGTTATAATTATTATAAGATAAGCGCATTATAAATACCGTAATTATTATTATTATTAAACAACGTACCCTCGCGCTGGGACCATACGGCGTTGAGGCGCGTCCCCTGGGTGGTGGATAGGGGGTCCCTCGTGAGAGGGGTGCACCGAATGAAATAAGGTGCCGTGAACCAACATGGTCTAAGGGAAGGTGACCCGACAGAAAACCCCTGGTCCTCCTAGTAAGGGGGTTGGGCGTGGGGGTAGCTTCCCCACCCTGCAAAAAAGGAAATAGCTACAAAAACGCCGACGAAAAGACTAACAGTAATTCCTTTCCTGGAGGAGGAAGGTTCTTCTACTAGAAGACTTATGACGTCCTGTGGTGAAAGCCGGAAGTCTTCGGAAGCCACAGGACCGAGCCGCCTCTCTCTATCCAGGGATACAACCATGGGCACATGGAACGTCAAGACCATGTACCAGAGCGGCAAGGCCGCCCAGATAGCAGCGGAAATGCAAAAGTACTACCTTTCCCTGCTAGGCATCAGTGAAGCCAGATGGACGCAGTCTTGCCAGAAAAGGCTGTTAAGTGGGGAGATGGTTCTGTATTCAGGTCATGAAGAGGAGAATGCCGCCCATACAGAAGGAGTAGCACTCATGCTGTCACCAGTGGCACAGAGAGCGCTGATGGGCTGGGAACCTCTTGGGCCAAGAATTATAACAGCAGCCTTTAGAACCAAGAAAAAGCTCAAGCTGAACGTCATCCAGTGTTATGCGCCCACCAATGACAGTGACGAGGAAGAGAAACAAGAGTTCTACGACCGACTCCAGAGTGCCTTGGACAAATGTGCGGAGCGAGACATCACCATCGTCATGGGCGATTTTAATGCCATAATAGGGGAGGACAACACCGGATACGAAGAGGTGATGGGGAGACAGGGACTAGGCTCGGAGATGAGTGAGAACGGGGAGAGGTTTGTAGACTTTTGTGCTCTAAACCGACTTGTCATTGGAGGCAGCATCTTCCCACACAGAAGAATACACAAAGCAACTTGGGTCTCACCTGACCATACAACAGAGAACCAAATAGACCATATCTGCATTAGCAAGAAATTTAGAAGATCCCTTCAAGATGTTCGAGTGAGGAGGGGAGCAGATGTCGCCTCAGACCACCATCTGCTTACCTTAAGAATGAAGCTCAAGCTAAAGAAAAGCCGCACAGAGACAACAAGAAGACAGCGCTATAATGTAGGCCTCCTGAGAGAAACTGGAGTTAGAGAAGAGTTCAAACTGGTGCTGTCCAACCGGTTTCAAGCGCTACAGGAGCTAGTAAATGATTGATTGATTGTACATTGCTTAACGTCCCGACAGCAACAAGGCTTTCTCAGGACGTGCCTGCACTGCTTGTGAAAAAAAAAAAACCCAACTAAACAGAACATTGAATGTATGTCGCCAGCCGGTCAAACACATTAAATAAACCTAACACATGGGGCCTAAATAAAGCTAAGACCATTTAGCAACACACATCCAATATCAAGAGCTACAGGCAGTGCAGACAGTAGGGAGAGTTTAAAAAAGGCAAATACAGGTGAATGGACCTCGGGTAGACAGAAACACATGCCCCAGAATAGAGAGAAAACCCCACCCTGTGGGGCTGACCAGGGTGACCCTGGGAACTAAAAAATACCTAACCCCACCCAAGTCCCCCAGGGCAGACCCGGGTGGGGTGAGCTAGTAAATGAAGAGGAGGCGGTCACCACAGAGGAGCAGTGGAAGGCAGTTAGAGAGGTGCTGAACTCAACCTGCAAAGACACTGTAAGGTTCAGGAAACACCACCACAAGGACTGGCTGTCGGCACAGACCTTGAAGAAGATAGAAGCGAGGAAGCAGACGAAAGCAGCGGTCAACAAGAGTCGCACGAGAGCAGCCAAAGTAAGGGCACAGGGGGAATACTCGGAAGCCAACCGCGAGGTGAAGAGGAGTATCAGGGCAGACAAGAGGGCCTACACAGACAGCCTGGCAGCAGAGGCAGAAAAGGCAGCAGGCAGCGGCAACATGAAACAGCTCTACGACATTACCAGAAGATTGTCGGGTAAGTATGGCCATACAGAAAGACCAGTAAAAGACAAAGAAGGCAAGCCTATTGCAGACAGAGCAGACCAACTCGACAGATGGGCCGAGTACTTTGAAGAGTTACTGAACAGACCTAGCCCACCCGACCCCCCCCGACATCCAGCTGGCAGAGACCGACCTACCCATCAGCTGTGACAGACCCAGCCGGGAAGAGATCAGAAAAGCAGTGGCATTTTTGAAGAATGGCAAAGCAGCAGGGCCAGATGGCATCCCAGCGGAGTCTCTGAAAGCAGACCTAGAGACAACAGTTGAGATGCTGTACCCACTGTTTGGAAAGATCTGGGAAGAGGAGGTGATGCCAGCTGACTGGAAGGAGGGGTACCTAATCAAGCTTCCCAAGAAAGGCGACCTCAGCAAGTGTTCCAACTACAGAGAAATCACCTTGCTGTCAGTACCAGGAAAGGTCTTCAACAGGATCATCCTAGAGAGAATGAAGAGCTCCGTTGACCCCCAGCTGAGAGACCAGCAAGCAGGATTCAGGAAGAACCGATCATGTACAGACCAGATCGCCACTCTCCGCATCATCGTGGAACAGTCTCTGGAGTGGAGCTCCCCGCTGTGCGTCAACTTTGTGGATTATGAGAAAGCATTTGACAGCGTGGACCGAGAGACTCTGTGGAAACTCCTACGACACTATGGTGTACCCACAAAGCTCGTCCGCCTGATCAAGAGCAGCTATGATGGCATGACATGTCGCGTGATCCACGAAGGGCAGTTCACCAGAGAGCTCCAGGTCAGAACTGGTGTCAGGCAGGGGTGTCTGCTGTCTCCGTTCCTCTTCCTACTGGCCATAGACTGGGTCATGAAGATGACCACAGAGCACAGACGAAGTGGAATACAGTGGACACTGTGGACACAGCTTGACGACCTCGATTTTGCAGACGACTTGGCATTACTGTCCCACACTCATCAACAAATGCAGGACAAGACCACGAGGCTTGCTGACATCTCGTCCCAAGTGGGCCTCACCATTCACAAACAGAAAACAAAGACAATGAGGCTGAACGCAACCAGGGAAGAACCAGTCTTGCTTGCTGGCACCCCGTTGGAGGAGGTGGAGTCCTTCACCTATCTCGGGAGCATCATAGACAAAAAAGGCGGCACTGATGCAGATGTCAGAGCACGAATCGGTAAAGCCAGAGCAGCCTTTCTCCAGTTGAAAAAAGTGTGGAGTTCCAGAGAGCTGTCACAGCACACCAAAGTCCGGATTTTCAACTCCAATGTAAAAGCAGTTCTCCTATATGGAGCAGAGACATGGAGATTGACAAAAACCACAGTCAACAGAGTACAGACCTTCATGAACAGTTGCCTTAGAAGAATTTTGAAAATCCACTGGCCAGAGAAGATCAGCAACGTCAGACTCTGAGAGAGAACAGAGCAGATAACAGCAGAGAATGAAATTGGGCGAAGAAGATGGGGATGGATCGGTCACAGTCTGAGAAAGCCAGCTTCCAGTATCACTAGGCAGGCATTGTCATGGAACCCCCAGGGAAAGAGGAAAAGAGGTAGGCCGAGAAACTCCTGGCGTCGAGACCTCCAAGCAGACATCAAGAGACTGGGAACCACCTGGAGTAGAATCGAAGGAGAAGCACAGGACAGGAGTTGCTGGAGGTCTCTCGTCGATGGCCTATACCCGGGTAGGGGTGACAGGCGTAAGTAAGTAAGTAAACAACGTACAATTCCCAATTCGGCAATTTTAAATGGGAAAAAGGTATCATTCACCATGAATGTAACGTAAAGAATGCCGACTTTCCTTATTTTATTGCACTTTATGAACACATTATTGAAACTTGATAGGGAAAGACAGGTCAAAATGAAATGGAATAACTTTAGTATTTTTTTAAAAATTAATTTTGTATATGTTTACAACATGGGGGTAGGGATACAAAATCAACCACTGTGGCACCCAGTAATCACAGCATCACATAGTCAAGTTTATAATAATTGTGACATCCTGTTTTAATGCTGTAAGCCTGAAAATGGAATTTCAGTGCTATAGAAAATGTCTGAAGGCATACATTAATTTTGTCTTCTTTTTTTCGTTTCGATTTCTTGAAAATGGCCGTTTACTGAGTGCACAAATACCTTCACTGTGAGCCAGAGATTTAATATTTAATTTTGTTCATTCTGTTTTTGCAGAGGATGTAGAATGTGTGCCTTAACATAATATTGCCTGATTTGGGCTTCTGAAATGAATTGTGATTTATTTAGAGGTAAATGTTTCTCAGCCTTATTTTAGCATCCACGAAGAGCATCCACGAAGACCGTGAATGGGGGTACCTTTGCGCCATCGGCTATATCTCTGGTGTGTTCCTAAGGATTTTAGGGAAACATGGCTTAAACATCTCAGGACATACTAAAGTATACTTTGAAACCCATCTTATCAAGTACTGGCCGGGGGGAGGGGGGGGGGGTGGTGCACGGTATGGACTGACTCATGTTTTGAGTACGAGGCCTATGCAGCAAAGACACCAACTCACAGAGAGAGAGAAGGGGTGGGGGGTGGGGGGGGGGAGAACAGGTGCAGACAGTAACAAAGCTCCGAATATCTCCAAGAGGCAGAGATCCTGTGTGTTCCCAGCAGAGTGCGGAGGCACATTACATAAGAATCTGTCTCTTTCTGGTTTGAATTTATACCTCTATGTTGCTATGTTTATGTAGCTTACCGCACAGGACAATCAAAGGCAAATAGTCGAACAGCTGCAAGAGATCTATATGCTCATTAGCATCAGACAGGCACGGAGCTAAAACGAATCTGTATGCATCCTGCCGCCTAGTGTTACGTCTATGTCGTTATGTTTATGTAGCCACTATAGGGACGAATCACGAAATTAAGGCGTCTGCTTCGTGCGACGTCATCTTCGTAAATGATCGGTAAAAATCTTCGTTTTAACTACTTCCGGTGACAACACTCGGTGTCCAACTAGTATGTTGTTTGAAGAATTTAATTTGTGTTTTGGATGGTAACTGTCGATCTTAGACTTTTTGAACAGACAAGACATGATGATCATGGTGATAATAGTGTAATATATCTTAGTCATATAATATCAATACTGTTATATATTTTATGTATGTATGTGATCTCGAATTGCTGCGGATTACCTCACATTCTAGATTTGGTAGCCTGACGGACTGCCCTCAAATTATGACCAGTTATCTATTATATGACCAGTCATCTATTATTTTTTTCGCCGATTTGTAAGGCATGACGAACACAAGCGTCGTCTACTTCTCGAAATTATCACCATTTTATTTATAGTCATGTGACCATGTGATAACTTTCACGACTTTCTGCTAGCAGACGACAGGACTCTTATGTTGTTTTGATTTTTGTGATGGCTCACTGTATTGTTTTAGAAAGCGATCCTTAAGAAAAGAAGAAGAAAACAACAACAGATGAAGCGATTTTTTTTAAACGATTACGTTTTGCAAAAGATTTTAAGCAATGGTGTATAAATAATAAATGTTCATTTAATTTACAGTGATACTTTTCTGATGCTTTTTACCATATGCAGTTAGAAGGTAGGCCTATCTAACGCTGTGTTAAGTAATTTTTTTGTGAGAAATATAAACTTTTTTTATTTTAAGAAAACTTATAGAAAAAAATACAATTACAATACTAAATGTGTTATTTCATTAAATGTTTTTTCCTTCATTTTTTTCACTAACATTGTACAAGCATTCTGATTTTTGGTGATTAGTAAGCGGACTAGTTAAGATTCTTGCAGACTAATTCATTTTTTTTCTTGAGCTAGTCCGCCAGATGACCTCAGAAAAAAAAAGATTTGGCCACCCTTGTATGTATGTGTGTGTGTGTGTGTGTGTGCGCGCGCGCCGCTGTGCATGTGTGTACAGTCAGAACAAGAAATCAGTCATTCTCAGGAAATGCCTGTAGACAAATTCAGCTATTTCTGGGAAATGCCCGGTTTAGGACAATTTTCAATTATTTACGGAATGAGTGATGTATTTCGATTCAGAGAATTGAATTTAACAACTTACAGATCTTTCCGTCTAAATAATTTCTAAGTGCAATTATTTACAAAAAGAGTGGTATTTTTATCTGTAACATAAGGTATTTATTTTGCACCAATTTAATAAATTCTTTTAATAGTGTTCTACTTTTCAGTGTTTTAGGGTTGACATCTTTGTCCATGTCTTGTGTGTTATTTTATCTGTGTTGCAAATCGAGTAATACTTGTTGACGCTGAAAATCAGTGTTTTCCAGTACATGTAAGCATAGTCAGAAAACAAAAAGCAACCACTAAGACAAATCTGAAATAAATTTACCAGCTATTTATTATTCATTTTTCATTGCATACAAAAATTATATTATCTAAAAAGATGAATTATGAGAACACTTTACAGCATAATATTTTAGCTGGAAACTCAATATGATGGTACATGTTGCATTTTCCCCAGCTGCAGTGCTTCGTCGGTATTTTCGACGGTCAGTGCCATGTCACCGGAAGTAGGCATTTGCGCTCGGAAATCTATTTTTAGAATTTTTTTTCGCGGGCAAGGGTCGTGATTCGACCCTATGCATTGGATTTTTATCATCCACCGGCCACACTCGCGACGGCCGCTGTCAGCAAGTCTCATCAGGCGCGCGATAGGAAAGCCCAGGCTAGGTTCACGGCAGTGCAAACTGGAGTTTGGAGACAAACTGATCTGTCAACTTTTGTTGAAATTACGGCAGCCAAAACTGCTGCAGATGACCTCCGCGCAGGGCCTACGTATGGCATCTGGAATGGCCGGGCGGCGCTGCGCGGCAAACTTGGGGCAGGCCGTGTGACGCCGAACTGAACAGTTGCGAGATTTGAGGATGGGCTGTAAATTGTGGAAACAGTAGAAAACTGTTTTCAAAAACAGTGTTTTGGTGCCACTGCCATGTCAAACGGCGTGTTTCAAATAGCTGTGTTTTTGTTTTTGAAAACTGTTTTCAGTCCCCGTCTGACATGGCCTTTAAGCGGCAGTGTGACGCTGTGTTGTACTTCCCAGCTCGTATCACTTCGTGTTTCAGTTGGCGCCAGCGTGCGTGCATCGCACGTGCTGATCGACTATGTGAAATCGTGTTCTATACCTCTTGTGGAAACCATTTTGGATCTGTTTATTTGACAATGAATTTACAGTGATATTAAAACACAATCGAGGTCCACTGGCCACACTATTCTATCAAATTTGAAATGAAGGACGGCGGTAGTGAAGCTCATTCGTGTCGTGGCACCAAACGGCAGCAACGGGCCCGGTGTTTTCCGTCGCTGTCCGTCCCACCAGAGCTTTACCGCGGCTTCTACCGGTGCTCATCTGTCCAACTTAGTGGCCGGGCTATGCCAGACTGGTCGTTGATGTCAGCGCGAACGTCACTGCGGTTCCAGACGCTAATTCATTGGACAACCGGTGCGATGAACAAACTTACTTTGCCGACCCCTCTTGGCCCCATGCTGTCAGTAACACAGATGAACATTAGCTGTTGTGGTAGTAAGAGTCGAAACCGGATCCTCGTGACTGAACTCTTTGGGGGCTGCGGGGCCGGCTGAACCTCGTGACGGATACATCCATTGAAACTGTTTACATTCGACATCTCCACGCTATCGTCAGACAGCATAGAGACCAAATTCTCGCATCAACAGGTATACATTCTCATGGGGCCTGCAGTTCCCGGGGCTCATGAGAATTTATGCCTCTTGCATATCACTTATGAGGGAAGAATTTGGCTGGGAAGGGGTGTGCCATTTCGGGTACAGGCTCGGCGGGTTCTGCACGGCCGTGGGCTTATCTGAGCACTCACACATGTCACAGCCTGAGGTATAATTATGAAAACAGCAAAGGCGTGTGGGACTATTCTGCCGCTACATAGCAAACGTCGCCATGTGCATATTTAGCGAGATTGCTTCATTAAAACTCTCGCTCCTCAAACAAAAGCAGACATAATGGAGGTTTTCAGGTCTCTAATTCTGGAATCCGAGTGTTAAACACACACTTGTCACTGAAGCAGTTTGATTTGTGTCCAGTCCTATTAAATGGACAGGAAAAAAGTACTACAGATTTCTTTCAAATACTGATGGCTTGAAGTCCCATCTCATAATTTTAAATGCATATCAGCCTGTCCGTAACAACACACAAATTAGGGGCCCCTAACTGAAGGCCCTAAAACGGGGTGGCTGGAGGCCCTAAAAGGCCATGAAAACGTAAAAGCCTGAGAGACAAAAAGTTTTTCAATAGAAAAAAAATTGGGAGAAAACAATCAGAAAGGAAAATCGTTTGCGAAAATCAAACCCATTGTGATAATTATTGCCGATCAATCTCGAAGTGTAGTCGGTCAAGGGAAGTAACTCCATATCGAGTGTATGGTCATTTAGTGTACTGTTCTCTCCCCTCAACCTGAAAAAAGTGTTTGACAGTAGACCAAGGACAAGGCAGACAAAGCTTTTTCTTCTTCGTCTTGTGATTGAGAAGTTGAAGATTTCCATGTACCTTGACTGTGCTGCAAGAACAATGTGTTTACTCCAGCCAGTGTAAGAAATTTATGCTTTTGTAATGACTAGGACAAATTACTTGAGACATACCAGAAACTGAGAAAGTAATTAAGTATTTGCTGGATAAGGATTTGTATTGGAAAAGAAATGTCTATGGACACCATTTGGTAAATAAATGGTCAAGAGTACGACTGGGTGTCTAGTGGTATCACATTTTTTGTTGTTGTTTTTTTGTTTTAACCAAATCTGAATTATAACTTGAAAACAAAACGTGACACATTTTACACAGTCATGCTCCATGGAACTCGGATTTTCAAAGGCATGCTGCACTATGAAAAATCACTGTTACTGTCACAAGATGTTTGCAGTGTTGGCCTAAATTAACATTGAGTTGGTGATTTTTTAGAGTGAGTTGCTTTTGCATAATTAACCATAATATAAGACCCTGCTTGAACAAAACACGTGTTGTAAATTTTGACAGCAGAAATCATACTACTACGACACATTCTGACAAATGGTCAATTATTAAAACTTATGTTATTAGAGTATGTACTTCGTTTTATAGTAGGTTTGTAGTTCTTGCATGGAAAATCAAATGATCCTGTTTTGAAGATTTATACTCAGAATGGTGTAAATGTTGAGTTATATTCAACAGTTTAGGCACTTAAAAAAAAAATCTCTACTAATCTGTTGTTTTTGCTGAAGACAACTGGTGTAGTGATTTATATCAAG
>BTPG01000004.1:167887157-167928030 GCA_036245525.1 Semisulcospira habei
AAGGTGCACCTGTGGGTTAGCTGCAGCACAGGCAACACTATGCTTTCAAGCCAATGGCTGGGATTCTAATGACTCATCCAGACTGCGCACATGTAAATATAGGTTGGCTGAAGCTTTAAAAACAGGAGAGTAGAGTGCATACTTGTACCAACATTCATACTTGTAAATAACTATTGTATTATGTACTGTAATGAAATTTGGCATACAGCAGGTGTGATCAGGTATGAACATTCAGTGGGTATCAACACTGTAGAACTTGCACTTGCAGAAAGGGGTCCCATTGTGTGTGTGTGTGTGGGGGGGGGGGGGGAGGGGCTATGATTATCTATTAAATGTTTACTGTGAGAAAGATGTGTATACTGGCAACATCTTGAGAGAAAAGAGATCGCTGTGTGGTTGTAGGTTTATTTTGTGTTATTAGTAAAACTGTATTAATCAGCAATTTATATTTATGTGTCCTCGCTAGGTCATTTATCATTACCCCTTTGTAAGGCTTCTGTGGATTGGCTGTTTGCAGCGGAGTGCACAAATATTAACTTGGTTTTTTTCTCTTCCATTTTAGCAAATGTTATCATTGTACTGAATTTTATGCTGCTGCCAGCTTGAGGATTCTTTTATTTTTAAAATGAGACTCTTGGTCTGCCAGGTCAGTAAAATAAATGTTCACAGCACCCACTACTGAGACATTACAATTTACATGCATTCAGGTTTAAAAGTGTCATGCACTCTAAGTCTTACTCTTATGTCAAACTGTACGACAGCTTGCGGAAATGCGGGCGAGTAGCTGCCTGCTGTCGAAGGGTGTGTGTGGGGCAGGGGTGTGTGTGTGTGTAGGAGAGGGGATGGGGGGGGTGGGGGGTGGGCAGGAGTGAATTACGCTTACCTTTACAGTAAATGGCTAGTACATGAACACTGCAATTCCAACGCTACCTTTGTCTGAACTGTACATACTGCTTTGTGAGTGTGAGTAGGCCCACATTTTACTGTAGAGCCATAACATTCTTTCCCACTGTTTGTTTCTTGTACTATTAATTTGATACATATATGTACATTTATATATGAATATGTAACTGTAGTCTTATATCCTGCCCATATGTGTATCTTTCTGTACTGTTTAGTCAAATTAGTGTTAGGCCATCGACCTGTGGGTGTACTTGAGAGAATGAGGTGTGTCTGTGTGTGTGTTACTGTTATATTTGTTGTAGTGTGTAGCAAGGACAAGATTGAAAATAGGTCTGTGCCCTATGGGGCAACACGCGTTGTGCAGGGACGAGTTGTCTTTTCCTACTGTAGGCCTTCTTTGTTTCCTTTCCGTCACTTCCGTGTTGGTTTTGAGAAGAGATCGACTAGCATTTGGGCGCAAATAAAATGGTTCAAAAGTGTTGTGTAAAGTTGTGTCACAACAGATCGGATCGGGAGCCAGATCGTCGGTTCTACTCTATTCCCAATGTGATAAATAAAAAGGGAGAATCAATGAAAGAATTGACGACAAGACGACGAAGAGAGTGGATAGCACAACTGCAACTGAAGACAGTAACTTTCGAGTCCAAGGGCAGAAAACACGTTTGTTCCGATCATTTTGTGAACGGTAAGTCATCAGATAAAATTGTACTTAGATCAGAATACATTTAAGTCTTTGAATTTAAGTCATAATATTCAGGCCTTGATAATTGTGGATAACTGGATTGAGTTTGTGTGACTACTGACACTGTGACAGTACTGTACATACTGCTTAGGACTTAGGTACACGCCTACTGACTACAGCTAGTCAGCAGTAGGCTGCTCAGTCAGTGTGTAAACCTACATTTCAATCATCAGATAGGCTTGCTGACTGGCTTTCATTTATTGTAATTCAATACATTAGAACTGATTGTTATTTTAAATTTGGCATAGTTACTTCGATTGTTAAATTCCCAGTAAAATAATATGTAGTGATTCATTCCACTGACTAAAGCAAGGAGTCATGTGTCGGTTCCAGGTTTTGTTTGTGTTTCTCCCATTATTATGGACTCATCTTTTGTAATAATAATCAGAACACGGTGATTATTGTATAAATTAACAAATTTGTTATGATGAACATTAGTGTTAAAGCAAGATGATTGATTATTATTGATATTATTTCAGGTGTCAAGGCATACGTTGGAGATGTCAACAGTCCCAGTTGGAAACCTACACTTAAATTAGGACACTCCCTGTGCAAGGGTTTCAGTGCTGCTCGGTACTATTCTTTACTCATTTGTAATGTCTTCACTGTGAAAAACTATATTATAAAATAATAAACACAGCAAAGAAAATAATATTAAAGATACTAGGCAAACGATTAAAGATATATTATTAAAGATATTAAAAAAATAATGTTAATGGTAAAGATATTATTTATTAAACAATACAAGGCAGATGTATCAAAGCATGTCTTAGCATCAATAAGAGCCACAGGAAGAGCTGATTGTGTGAGAGGTTTGAGGAAGAACCAGAGATAAGAACATAGTAGCAAATTTAGGCATACTTGTGGAAATAGAAACTAATATAAAACAAAACAGAAAAAAAAGAACAAGACCAAAAATGACAAAAATTATATGAGTTTATTGAATAAGATGAAAGCAAACGACATTTAAGAACAAAGCACTAAACAGTGCAGTGATGCAAGCATTGAGAAAAAAAATCTTAAACACAACTGAGACTGCAAACTATCTTGAAGCTTAAATCATAAACACAACAAAGAAATATTAAAGATACTTTTAATTATTAAACAATACAACTTTCAATCAAGACAAATAATAAGTAAAGGTATCTTTAATATTTATTTGTTGTGTTTATGATTTTAGCTTCAAGATACTTAGCAGTCTCAGTTGTGTTTAAGATTAGTTTATATTTTTAAAAAATATTAAGTATACTGTTCATTTATGGAAGGCTTAAAAAAGACATCCTGATCAATATTGATTGTTAGGAAGTGTACTGTGAAGGCATTGAAGACCACACAGTGGTCCAGCATATTGAAAGTGATGCAGGTCCTCTATTTTGATGCCTTAACTTCAAATGCAAGTTCATATTTGCAGCTAAGTCCAATTAAACTGGTAAGTTTTTTTGGTGCTGTCTTATAAGTGTATGGCGTTTAGTAGTTTAGTCAAAAATTCCAGAGATGACAAGTTTTATTGCTATATTTTCATGTCCTTTGTTTCAGTTATAATAGACTGTGCAGTCGCAGAACAAAGAAAGCTGCTGAGCAGGCGTCTAGAGGTGAGGAGATAAGTGAGCCAAATGACATGAATGATGAGACCGACAGTGCAGCAGCTGGGACACCACCTCCTGAACAGGGTGAAGATGGAGGTAGCTATTGCCAGACTGAGGTTGTTGCACTGAGCACGCTGACACAACAAGAAGAAAACCTGCTCAGAGAGGAACTTAGCAAAGTAATTAAAGAAAACTGTGATCTAAAAGAACAGCTGTCAAAGAAAGAAATGAACCAAGAATCACTCAGAGACCAGGATGATACTGTCCGTTATTTCACAGGTCTTACAGATTTCGCTCTCTTGTCTACTTTATTTACATTTGTCTGCAGTCATTTGCCATCAAACAAGCGTCGTGCTCTGTCTTCGTTTCAATCATTTATGTTGACAATGATCCATTTAAGATTAAATACTCCACTTCCGCACCTAGCATACATGTTTTGCGTATCGAGAACAACTGCCTACAAAGTGTTCAATGAAACACTAAACATTCTTTATTATCGAATGAAACCAATGGTGTTTTGGCCTGAGCGACAGTGCATTAGAGCAAGTCTGCCTGAACAATTTCTAGTCTATCCATGGAAACGTGTTGTTTCAATTATAGACTGTTTTGAAATATTCATTGAAAGGCCTTCCTGTTCTGACACCAGCGCTATGACTTGGTCACACTACAAACACAACAATACCATTAAATATCTCATATCCATAACACCACAGGGCCATATTTCATTTATATCCAAGGGTTGGGGTGGGAGGACAACTGACAAAAAAATTACTGATTGCAGTGGATACTTAAATAATTTACTACCTAATGATCTTGTTTTGGCAGACAGAGGATTTGATATTCATGAACTAGTGGCAATGCAGGGAGCCGAGGTTAAAATTCCAGCGTTCACTAAGGGTAAAAGTCAGCTGACATCTGCAGAAATAGAGTCAACAAGAAAACTGGCACATCTGCGCATTCATGTAGAACGCATCATAGGTCTTCTGAGAAACAAATTTACAATTTTGAACACCACTATTCCAATAGACCTGCTTTTTCATCGAGAAGGTGAAGAGGTTACCACATTAGACAAGATTGTCACTGTTGGTTGTGCAGTTGTCAACCTCTGCAATGGTATTATTTAACAATCAGCCTGTTACTTAGCGACCTTTGAGCCACTGTGTGATTGATGCAAAGACTAATAATGAAGTCAGCATTGCAAATTGCTTCATGTTAAAAAAAAAGTTACAAGGCAGCAATTAATGTTGTTATGGCGAAAAAAATTTAATAGACTATAAAATAAAAGAGTGATAATTGATTATAACCATTGTCTAAAACTAAGTAATGTATATGTCTTATCACAATGAATGGCTGTTATGTATTGATAGTTGCTTTAACTCATTCTACCCCAGAAAACACCGCAGCAAAATGAAGATCGACCATGATAGTTCAAGGGTGATGCCAGAATAGCTTGGCACCTAAGGGCGCCAAGCTATTCTGGCATCACACTTGAACTATCATGGTCGATCTGTGTCCTGCACTGCAACGCAGTCTTCAGAGGACGACTTCAAAGTTTGGGGGATTTCGGTCTTGGGGTAGAATGAGTTAAGCAATCTGTCTCTATTAAATGGTTATGAAACCTTTAGTGAGTGATAAAATGTTTACACATACAGTTGGAAAATAAGCTTCAATTACTGTAGTGGCCTACAGTGGACATATCAAGCTTAATGTACAGATTACTGTGAAATTACTGAAAACTAAATCTTTCAAGAATGTACAATGTAGGCCTACTTGTACTTTGTATAAAATATATCTATTTAGTAATATTCTCTAAATGTGATGCCATTTAAAAAATATTTAACGATAACAAAATAAAAATGTAATGTAGCCCTATGTAAATAGATGTTATATTGAAAAGAATCAATTGATGAGGAAATAGTGATGATATTGACAAATACTGCAAAATATTGTAATTTTGCTGGTGCATTTGTTTTCGTTTATTGACCAAAGACAATGATTTACCATATGGCATATTGTACTGCTATATAATGAATGTTATTATTAGAGTTGTAATTCTTTCCTTTTTATTTCATTTCTTTAATTATTAAAAGTATCATGTGAAAATATGTGAGAATGGGACGATGATTGTGTGTAGACTTTTAATAAACCAATTGAATTGAATTGAATTGAAATTGTTGTGAAAACTTTTTTGTTTGGTTTTGTAGTGTTAATTTACAGAATGTGATGAATGTAAATGTTTATTGTAATTACACTTAACAATTTGGCACAGAAATAAATTACAGGAGGCTGGCGTAAGATGGGGGCAGGTGTGATACTAAAATCCATGTGTGCTCTGACCTCCGCACGGTGGACAGATCCACACACCCTTTGGTTTCCTTTTAAGTCCTACACAGCCAAAATGAAACCACTCAATCTTGCATCCTTTGTTGTCACAGGCAATCATTTTCCCATATTCTTGCTTCCGACAAACACAGAAAATGACTCCCTCTGCACCTGCATCTGATTCTTTCCCTTCTTGTGTCTCAGCACTTTTGTTCTGATTAACTGAAGGGTCATGAACCAGCCATTTACCAACTAGCTCTGGTAGAATCGCCATTTTAAACAAAGCTGTTGCCTGTATCACACAATCATCCCAAAATATCTGGTTTGGGAAAACCCTCACAATGGCCAGGTCAGCTGTGGTCCACACGGCAAAGTCACAATATGCTGACTTTGTGAGGAAGATCTGCGCTTGGACCTGAGAGTAGTATGGGTGATCCTCCCGCAATGCAATGGAGCCACTAACAATAGCTAAGCAAAATGCAGCGTCGGAAGATATAGCCTCTTTTATTGTCTGCTTTCTGTGTTTATAAGGACATTTAATTTCCAGACAACCACTCCCATGGCATGCACAATTTACCATGGCGTCTGGTGTCGCACCCATAAATGGGTACTCTGTTGGAACAAATATTCCACATGCTCTAATGACAAAGTTATCATGCTCTTTCTCACAAACAGTGCGATACATCTCTTTTGCCTGACTTTCTTTTTCTTTACCCCATTTTGTCTGAGCAGAGGTAAAGAGGACTTTATCTGGGTAACAGATCTTTTTTACAAGAGATGGGGCAGGTTTGTCAATACTTGTGTGACATACAGCATATAAATTGGAAGCTGTAATTCGTCCTGCTCTAACAGAAAACCAATTCTTACTTTGAGATTGTCCTTGTGTGGATTGTTCAATAAGCTCAGTCTCAAACTGTTGTACTTTAATCTCAATAGTGCGACAAGTCTCTTGCAGGCATTTTAAAGATTTCCCCACTAAGTCATCCTGTTTCAAATCTCTCAGGTCAGCTGGCAAAGAAAGTGATGGACTGCAGTTCAGTTCATCAGATTCTGTACATGGGACTGCCACCTTATAATCATTACAGTATTGTGGAGTTACTTTGAGTAGATTACTATTCCTATTGCTCTGTTTCAGCTTAGAAAAAAAAATCTGTCATCTCCTCTTGGGTTGGTTCTGCATCACAGTCCAATGGCTTTATGCCCTTTTGGGGTGTGGCATCTTCTGAAACATTATCAATAAGTTTATCAAGTTTCTTCTTTCTCTGGTCAGCAGAAGTAAAATCTATTTGATAAGCAGGTTTAGGCAGAACTCCAGTTACGTTTCCTGGTATTTTCCAATAAGCTTTTACGCCTGTGCAGGTTGCATTTTCTTTTACCCTAGAATGGGCATCCAAGGCAAATGACAGTGCTGCAGCATGTGTGCAGGTCTCACCAACTCCGGCCATACAGGTGCAGTGGGCAGTAATGATTGCTCCGTCTGCTGTGCATATTAGCCAAGGAACAAGTGGCTTGTCATTCAGACTCTGTGAATGCATAACCTGCAAGCGCATTAAAATAAAAATATTAGACCTAATTGTTGGAATATTTAAATAGTGTAGGTGCCTAGGTGGCTAAGCCTAAAAGTATTTGGGGGGGGGGGGGTCTCTGCATTAATTATCAGCTTACTTAGTCAAATTCTAGGATAGCAATGCACTCACCTGGGGTCGCCTCAGATAAAAAGAATTATATTTATAGTACGTTATACCTATTTTTTCATACAGCAGTGATCAATCCTGCATAATTTCCAAATATGAACAAACTGAACTAGTCTCTAGGTGGGGAATTAAATATACAATACCAATAAATAAATAATATTTTATACACGTTTTAATAAAAATGTGATACAAGAGTAAATAATCTAAATAATGTAGTCAGCCGACTAAGGCCATTCCTCTTTGCTATGTCTACCTTAATAGTGGATGGTGGTAGGTAGGCCTAAATGTATCCTTTCTTTAAGAAAACCAAAATAAAATGCACTAGATGATCTGTACAAAAACAATGACAAATTTGGCCTCAATAAAACAAAAAAAATTACGGGGCTGGTCGTGTAGCCTACTTTGACACTATGTCACGACACTGGTCTAGACTTAGTTTTATAAAGAGTAAGTCAAGCATGATAATTTTTATAGTTAATAGTTATTGAAATAATACTGACCTTTGCCGTTACAATAACATTTGCACATCCATCTGGTTTGAAGGTGTGTATGTCCCTGACCCAACCTGACACAAATAACTTGTAAGCCTGAAGACTCTTGTACGCTTTGAAATCTTCACAAGTGTAAGCAGAACAGCCCAACACGAAGTAATTTACAATGGCTGCATAATCTACAGCAGGCAAATCTTCGACCGAATTTGACCATGAAGACTTTGGAATATCGTAAGGGTCAACTCCATCAACGTCTATTAACTTTCGGAAATATCGCAATTTAGCTTCAGGCAATAGTTTAGAGGCGTACGTTCGCAAATCTGTTACTTTAGACTCCATAAGGCCTAAGGTAGGGGACGCTACTCTAACCAACTCTTAGTTCGCGTTTTGCCCCATAATCTTTTATCCTTGTAAAAAAAAGTTTCATTTCATTTCCTAGTCCAGAAAAGTTAACCCCCTTGCACATGTAGCCACCGGAACTGCTTACATTGAGTTACAGCACCAGTGACTGCATGCACATGGGGGTTACACATCTACAATATTTCAGAACCTACTATTTTATTGACCTCTTTCGCGACAACCCCGGGTGTGGGGAAACAAAAATGGGCGTGTCAGGGGCACAACGAACAAGGGAGGAAACCTGCGTTTAATGGCGTAACGTAATAAACGAAAAGCGAACATTTATATAAGCTTAAACATATGTTTTGATTAATTCACTCTTTATCAATACATGTGCTAATGTCTTGTAATGTGTAGGTTTAGTCTGCAGATGACAAAAATCCGGTTACGACGATCGAACTGCAAACTATCAAAACAAAGCAAGTACTTGTCCCAGGAAAAATGTCTTTTCTTAGAAATAACAATGGGTTTATGAAAACCAATAAGCGAATTTCTTACCCCAGTCTTCATTTGTAAGCAGGTTTTCTGCAAAGAACTTTCTATCTACTTCTGATACAAAATCAGACGACATTTTGGCTTCGATGTTACTAGCATCGACGCGTGCTTTTCAACGAGTTTTCCCACAAACCCCTACCCGGAAGTTTTATCTGGGTCGTCCTGGTTGTCTCAACTTTATGTCAACGTGTCATAAGGCTGCAATGGTAGATTTCGATAGTTTTATTTGTTTTCGCACCCAGACTCTGTTATGCATCAATAGTTTGGTGTAAAAGCAGATGAATACTCCTTTTGCGCATTCCTATCTGCGAATGAAAGGATGCTTGTGATTGGACAGCAAACTGTACCAAAAGTTATCGTTCTTGAAAATTCCGGAAGCAGGGGGGAAGAGAAAATGGAGTGGTTTGCGAAAGTAATCGACGGAAAATGGACTAAGTCTTTGGTGGAATTCCCAGTTATTTGTGAAGACCAGATATTACTACAATTGTCAAGAGGAGCGTCATCAGTGAAGAAAACAGTGGATGAAGTAGGCGAGATCGATTTCATTTTTCAAAGACGGACACGTACGTGTAATCGGGATTTGTGGCACAGAGGACGACAGTGTGGAACTCCAACAATGATAGTAAAAGCCGTCGTGCGAGCATCAATGAAGCAACAGTTATACACAAACAATTTAGCTGTAGACAAGTACACAGGAGAAGTACGTCGGGCTTGTTGTGACTGCCCTGCTGGGTAAGTAAAATACGTGTATTTTAAAGTTTTTTTTTTTTTAATTGATTGTTTGTACATTGCGTTACGTCCCGACAGCAACAAGGCTTTCTCAGGACGTGCCTGCACTGCTTGTGAAAAAAAACCTAAACAGAACATTGAATGTATGTCGCCAGCCGGTCAAATACGTTAAATAAACCTAACACATGGGGCCTAAATAAAGCTAAGACCATTTAGCAACACACATCCAATATCAAGAGCTACAGGCAGTGCAGACAGTAGGGAAAGTTTTAAAAAGGCAAATATTTTTTAATTGATAAGGACAATTTGCAGAGTATTGTAAGATAATAGTTTTCAGTTTGAAATCAAATACATTGTGTATGCACCAAGGAAAGAGGTTACAATAGTTGAAATTATTGAACGGACTTTATTGTTCAAATTGAAGTGACCATTTTCAACTAGACCGCATGGAAAGGTAAAAAAAAAATCCAATATGTAAAAGAGATAATTGGTGTACACTTTATCACATGAAAAATGTTTATTCTTTCAGTACTCAGATAAACAGTGAAGTACAATTTATAATGTTTGTGTGCGAAATAAAGCGTTCATTGAATCCACTGTATTCATGTTTCAGAAAAGGTGGTGGATGTAACCATATTGCAGCAGTGTTGTTTGCCCTTGAAGATTTCAAGGCCAGAGGGCTTGACGTCATTCCTGATGCTCCGACATGCACTGATCAGCCTTGTTGTTGGAAAGAACCAGGGGGGAAACGGACAGCTCCAGCATCATGGGATGAAATAAACATTGTGAAGTAAGTTATCTGTTAATTAATATATAAGGTGTTGAAATCTCTGGTAATTAAAATAATACATTATGCTGTCAAACAAGAGTAATAACAGTACATACTGGTTCAGTGGTGATACTGGTTCAGTGGTTATGTAGTTTGTCATCTAAGTGTATGTTGTTTTTGTTTATTGGATTCAGTCGACATTACTAATACTATCATATCATGATTACAGCTTGTGTGAAAGAGGACTCACTCCCCATCCTCATAAAGGATTGCCAAAAAACAATCCCAATGGTAACAACTAACATTGAATGCATTCCACGAGCCAGTCGCCTTACAATAAAAGCATCCCACCCATGGGACGTTGTCCTTAATACTCTTAATTTATCAAACCCCCGTTTACAAAATAAAAATGTAAACATCATTACAAAATATTAACAAAATGCACACCTAAAAAAAATGTCTAAATTGCTAAATAATAAAATCATAGCAAGCTCTAGCTGATAAAACATACAAATGAGGAGTTTTGCAAGAAAAAAGGAGATGACTGATCTAGTGAAGAAGAGAGATAACCCCAGCATCCCCACAGAAGAGGGTTGAAGGGGGGGGGGGGGGGGGGGGGGGGTTGAAATCTATGTGTATGTGAGGTTACAATTCTTTTTATATATTTTTTTTATATAATTGTGTTCATATTTGTAAATGAACACCTATTGTAGTGCAGGTTAAAATTTTAGTCAGACAGGTTAGTTAATCATTAAATCAGTGTTTGAAGAGTCACGCAGACGACAATGAGCCGAATCAAGTCTGTAGTCATGCGGACAAGTTGATAAATGAAGATATGATGTTTGTGTTCATGTTATGGTTTTAATGTTTAGTTATTGAAGATCTATGTGAATCTGATGATATAAATAATATATCTCTGTTTGAAATGGCTAAATAATCTCCTCACACACTTTTGTACCCCTTAAACAGTGACAAAACTCTGCAAAAAGTGCTAATTAACTTAAATTGGTTTGCAGGCATGAGATGGGACAAGTAAAAACACCAAGAAGGACCATGAACTACATCAACTTTGATCCTCGGCACCCTGATGATCAGAATGTCAACCCTGGAAAAACAAGTCAGTTGTCACAGGCACTAAAAGAAATTGATCCCACACTTCCGTTTTGCAGGTTTGTACTAAAACAAGTAATTGAAATATGACTAAGTGCCAAAAGGTGGTCTCCTGATTTGGGACAAAGGGGTAAATAATTCAAGTTTGTCTCAGAGAGTTGTCTTTTTTACCATCAGATATCTTTCAATACCAAGCAAGATTCTGCACTAGGAAAAGATAATTGAAGGTTTGGTTTGTGAGATATTGTAGTTTAAATGGTAAAATGCCTGTCATGTCGCGTGTCAAACATTACAACACAAATAGTTGATCAAGTAGACAATTCAAGGGATGTTGGCAACAAAACATTTTTTTCCTTTAAAGACTGGCCTGCATCTACATTATAATCATATTTTGTTGTGATGTTCACATTCTAAAATACTTTATTGCATATTCAGTGTTGTAAGGTTTGACACACAACACCGATTAAATTGTTTACAATTTGTCTGCAAGTCTATTTTAACTTTTTATTCTTAAAATAACATTGTACCACATCCATACAAACAAAACAAGACCAGGTGTATTGGTATTTGCAAACAGAGATTCATTAATATTTAGAAAATAGTGCATTTCCTGCTGATGTTGTAATGTTGACGTTTGACACTGACTGGACCATAAACATGCTGTAAAAGGTCCTGGCAAAAAAAAAAGGAATCAAATCAAAGTACGAGCATTTTGGCAAGCTGAGCTAAACTTGCAACATTCTCTTCTTGCAAGAAATTTTCACTAGCACAGATCAGAGATACTGCAACAGCCATCTATAATGTCGAGCGTCAAATTTACAACAGAGTCGGGTCATACGTCAACATTTCTACACATGCCGCCTCTGTTGTACTAAAGTAACACCGCCATTTTGTCACTCTAACGTAACTACGTATTTCCAAGTTGTGGTAAATCGATTTTCCTAAATGCATTCTACCCAAAAGATCTAATGAAAACAAACAACCAATGCTTGTTTACATAATTTTACACAAAAAGCTTCAGATATTAGTGTCGTTCGTCAAAACAGTGTCATACGTCAAAGAAGAAAAAGTCTTACAACATACATTTCGATCCTTGCTGTTCGTCAACAAAGGAATGAATCCCGCGACAATATTGCTCAAAATACTCGAAATTACTGCTTGAAAGTATTTATAGTATCCACACATTCACTCTTTCACACAGATAAAACAATAATTCAGTTTTCAGATGTAAATATACATGATTTTATTAGAAATCATATCAGTACCCCTTCTGTGTCCCACCTTTTGGCACTTAGTCATATATACACATATTTTAAGATTTAAAATATATTGTTTGTTAACAACTTTGGCAAGCTTTTGCTATATTTTATAGTTACACTTTTTCAGACACAGTTGTGAACATAAAAGTAAATATTTATGTAGTATGCACTTTTAATATTAAATAATAACATTAACAATAATAATAACAATAAATTCATAGTACAATTAAAACACTTAAGAGTTAGGAGTACTAATGTATAGCCATTCTGTCTTTCACAGGTATGTTGTTCCGCTGTGTCCAGTACCAGATGCTGACCCACAACCAACTGGAGCTGACGAAAACCAACTTGGACCAAGCCCCATCTCACTCAGCACTATTAGAGAAGCATGTGTCGCATTTAAATTATCTTTAAATGTAACGGAAGCTCAAGCAAACTCCATTGAAATAGAGACACGTGGTCAATCCATGTCGGCAAAATGGTTTCACTACAGAAAGTTCAGACTAACTGCATCAGTTGTGCATAAAGTTGCAAACATGCGGAAATCCACAAATCCGAAAGTGTTTTTGGCTTCCAAACTTTACTCAAACGCTAGATTTCAAAGTAGGGACATGAAGAATGGACTAGAAAGAGAAGCAGCAGCAGCCCAGAGATACAAACTGTCACGTGAACTGGAGGGAGTAGAACTTGTTCTGTCTGAGTCTGGTCTGCGCATCTCTACTGAGAAGGGATTCATCGGAGCATCCACTGACCGGTTGGCTGTTGAAAAGTCTGGGAGGGTTCGTCTGGTGGAAATAAAGAACCCAGGAAACAGTTGGGAAGAAAGTGACATGTCTGCAGTACTGCAAAAGCAGTCTTGCTTGAGTGCAGACAAGTCAAGCAAAAGTGGGGTTAGTCTGAAGAAGACTCATCAGTATTACAGCCAAATCCAGTGTCAACTGTTTGTGTACAAGGTTGAGGAATGTGACTTTGTTTTGTGCACAAAGCATGCCATGCACATTGAGACTATTCAGAAGGATGACATTTTCATTCAAGACATGCTCCAAAAGGCAGAAGATTTTTTTGATAATTGTTTCTTGCCAGAAGTTGTTTACCCCAGAGTAAAATACAACCTAGACCCAGTTGACCTGAGAAACTGTTGAATGTGTGTAGGTAAATTTGTGTGCCCATTGTTAATGGTTGCTTTTCTTTTGTTCACATAGTTACGCAGTTTGTGATTTTATTATTAATGAAAATGTAGGGGTGTAGATCTTAAAGAGAACTGCATTTGGGATATATGTACATTTTTATTGGAAATTTTTGTAGTACTAGTTGTTTGTTGTTGTTTTGTTTTTTGTTTTTGTGGGGGGTGGGGGGCTAATTTAGTCTAGATAGTATGATTTACCAATTTGTCTCCCAAATTGAGTAAAGGCAAAAAAAAAATTAAATGGGGGGGGGGGGGGGGGGGGTGGTTGCACAAAGAAATCAGAGTATATTCTGAAAGTGCTGTGTTAATATTGTCTGGTTATTTTGATTTATGCTTGAAAATTCATATTTGTAAAGTTTATATTATTCATTTACACTTTTTCTGAATAGTTACTATGTTGAGAAATACAACTACTGGGGGTGTTCAAGTGCTCTGACCACAAGTTCATTGTAGGTACACTTTACAAAATAAAGTCCCCCCGTGGTGATTCCGGGGGTTTTCTGTATAAATAGTATCCCCACTTTGTGGAAATTTAGTGCTTTAAATTCCCACTGTTCCTATCATTCTCATTTCTTCTGTCTCTTTTCTAATCTATTCTTTCATTCTACTATCTCTCTTATTCACTAGACCAGTCAGCTACCTTTTTTCTTTGAAAACTCTCCCCAAAACTCATTTGTATATTGGGTCTGTTGGGTCAGTTTGGTGGTATTGGACACCTCTGCCAAATGGTCACTAGTGCTTTCCATGAATTGATGTTTTTTAGCTATGTAGTCATTTTCTATGTATGCATTTTTGTGACTATTTTTTAATGATGTTTATATTCTATTTTGTTTTTGTAACCGGGGGTTTAATAAATTAGAATGCGCCTCAGCATCCCCTGCGTGGGATGCCTTTATTGCAAAGTGACCGGCTGGTAGAGTGCCTTCAGTGTTACCGTTGGGGTTGTCTCTGCAGATCTTTTGTATGCGGATGGGGAGTGAGGTCGTTTTTTTTTGTTATTTTTTTGGTGGTCCTGATTCGGCTCTTCGCAGTCCGCTGGACCCATATAAGCAATGATTAAACAAACAAAGCCCTAACCACACAATGTCCAAACCCTGCAATAAGCAACCAGGCTGCAATAAGCAATCACAATGGGATTATATGGATTATTACATTTATTTATTACTAATTTTGAAATTAAATGTCCCCACCCGGGTCTGCCCTGGGGGACTTGGGTGGGGTTAGGTATTTTTTAGTTCCCAGGGTCACCCTGGTCAGCCCCACAGGGTGGGTTTTTCTCTCTATTCTGGGGCATGTGTTTCTGTCTACCCGAGGTCCATTCACCTGTATTTGCCTTTTTAAAACTCTCCCTACTGTCTGCACTGCCTGTAGCTCTTGATATTGGATGTGTGTTGCTAAATGGTCTTAGCTTTATTTAGCCCCATGTGTTAGGTTTATTTAACGTATTTGACCGGCTGGCGACACACATTCAATGTTCTGTTTATTTATTTTTTTTCACAAGCAGTGCAGGCACGTCCTGAGAAAGCCTTGTTGCTGTCGGGACGTTAAGCAATGTACAATCAATTGAAATTAAATGTAAACTTTAAAAATATATATTTTATTTAAATGTTTTGTTTTTATTAATGGACATGCTCACGCTAAAACAAATGTTTGATTTCCAGTAAAATAGATTGTATATGGGGTGACCTGGTGGCGAAGTGGGTTAGTCGCCGGTTCGATTCCCACAAGGGTCGAACTTATGTGACTTAGGTACGAGACTTTTCAGGTCCCCGAGGGTTTTCTCCGAGTACTCCGGTTTCCTCTCTCCCTTGAATAATGGTACTGGATGCAGTCAATCTGATCTCTATGCCTTTACACCACATGTTTGAGGGATATATGAGTGTTGTTTGAATGTGAGAATGGATGAAGCATGTGAGCGTGTATGTTGCTTATAGATTTTGAGCCCGATTTGGGGAAAAGCGCGTATATAGCATCCATTATTATTATTATTTGTTAGGTAAGATAGATTTAGGCTGAAACCTAATGTATGTCCACCACAAATATAAAAAAATTCTTTTCGACATTTACTTGTTTGTTTGTTTAATCATTGCTTATAAGGGTCCAGCGGACTGCGAAGAGCCGAATCAGGACCACAAAAAAAAGGACGTCACCCCCCCCCCCCCCCCCCCCCCCCCATCCGCATACAAAAGATCTGCAGAGACAACCCCAACGGTAACACTGAAGGCACTCGAACAGCTTATGGACATTTACAAAAAATCAAGTGTCAACAAGGAACAAATAAAAAAGTAATAACTTTACAGCGTCACCTTATTTGTTTAGTCATTGTTTATAAGAGTGCAGCAGACTATGAAGAACCGAATCAGGACCTCAGATTGTGGGAAAAAGGACCTCACGCCCCATCCGCATATATATATATATATATATATATATATATATATATATATATATATATATATATATATATATATATATATATATATAGTCATCCACGATACTGGGAAACTACCCAAGAAATCGATAGGTAAATAAACTATTAAATAAACCAAGTCAACGCAACAAAATCCACAATTATAACTATCATAATTCTAATGCTACAAAAGGTATGTTTAATTTGGATGGATGTTTTCATCGCACCAAAAATAAAAGATCTGCAGAAACAACCCCCGGTAACACTGAAGGCACTCCATGGTCACTTTACAATAAAGACATCCTATGCAGGGAACATTGAGGTGCAGCCTAATTTATCGAAACCCCACCCCCACTACAAAAACAAATAATAGAATATAAACATTACAAAATAATTACAAAAAGCATACATAAAAAATGGCTACATTGCTAAATAACAATTTCATGGGATGCACTAGTGACCATTTGGCACCCCCCCTGTGAGGATGCCGGGGGGTTTCTGTATAAATACTATCCCCACTTTGTGGAAATTTAGTGCTTTAAATTCCCACTATTCCTGTCATTCTCATTTGTTCTTTTTCTTCATTTATCTGTTCTTACTACTAATGAGAGCTCTCTTCTTCACTAGACCAGCCATCTACATTTTTTCATGAAAACTTTCCCCAAAGCTCCGCATTTGTATGATCGGTCTGTTGGGTCAGCTCGGTGGTATTGGACGCCTCTGCCAAATGGTCACTAGGGCTTTCCATGAAATTGGTATTTAGCAGTGAGCAATTTTCTATGTATACTGCGCATCAAAGAGGTATTGTAATGCAATGCTTATTTCAAGTTGTTCAATGAAGGGTTTTTAGGATGGTGTATATAACTTCACACTCATGTTAACTGCTATCAAGTATCATCTTAGTGAAGTTGTGAACTAATACAAAAATCACTAATACTGAATTAATTTATTTACATTTTGAAGGTTCAGTGAGATACAAATGTCTGGTATACTGTAAACACATCAAACTCAGTTTGTGAACATAAAGCACAAGAAATTGTTACTTTAAAAATAATTTAAAATATGTTCAGAAATTGTTCAGATTTTATGTGCATTTTCATAAGTTTCTTCAACATCCAATTAAAATTATGTACTATACTGTCCGTTTACATCATGTTGTTTTTGAGGCAATGATAGGTGTCTGGAATTGTGTCAGATATGCACAAGTGTGCACAATGTCCTCCAACAGTGGATGCAGCGTGAGAGGGATGGTACCATCTAAGATGTGGAAGCATTTTATTCGACCAATTAGTCGCTCCACATGGATCCTCACTTCAGCAATCTGTCTAGTTTGCACCACCTGTATCAAAACATAACAAGATAACACAATTAAAGACTCACTGAATAGTTGATCTCAAAAGGTTAATTGCATTTAACAATAAACTGTCAGTACTTGGCAGTTGGTTCTGTGTTTGCATTTGTTCTGGTTTATTGTCTTATTAATGCAAGGACTGCTTCCATCACAGAGAGTAAAAAATAAAACTGCAAAACAATCTGAATCTTAATGCTGTGTTTCTGTGAGTGCATGCCTGTGTGATTAATTATATTTTATTTTTTTTTAAATTTATGTTGTGGAGTGATTCAAGAACATGGCATCTTTAAAATAGTACCTCTTCTGCGCTGAACTGCTTTTGTCCTGGATTCAGAAAAGGTGGCAGATTCAGAGTAGCTCCTTTCATCTCCACTTCTGTCTTAACATCAAATCCCTTGTCAGCCAGCACGATGTCACCGGGATGAAGAAAATCAAGGAATCCACTAGTGGTGGTGATGTGCTTATCTGATACTGCACCACCGTACACCTTGGAAATGTAGCACAAAACTCCATCAGGCGTACAGGCAATGAGTACCTGCAATTATAAAAATATATATAATTACATGATCATTATCATGCAAAATAATTTATTGAAGTGAAAAGTGAAATAATAATGTGCAACATATGTTACCTCCCCCCCACCTCCCCCCTTCCCACACACACACCTTAACCACCCCCGTACCAAAAAAAAAGGGAAATTGAATTGAATTTTTTCAAGAAAATAAACTACATTGAAATGTAAATAGCAAAATCCTATTTGTGTCTTTTATATTATTTTTTTTATATAATGAAATACATGTAGGAAAACTAGTGGGAAAAGTTTAAAGTTATTTATTAGCTGTAAGTCTCTGACAAACCTTAGCTGTATTGTGCTGCTTATAGGAAGACCAGGTCTGTCGTTGGGAAATCAGGGAACTTGGTGTCTCAGTGAAGAACTCTGTGCAGTCGATCATGCATCTCAGGTTAGAATATTTCTGACTTTCAGGGGGCATAAAATGCCGCACTTCAAATCTGGAGGGAAAACGGCACAAACCCTGCAGTTCTAGTCGCAGAAAGCGAATCCAGGAAGTAAACATTCTGGAGAAGTGAGCAGAACTGATACCTAATCTTGCAGAGAGGTCATTAACAAAAAGTCCTAGCTTCAGCCTAATCATTACTGCAGTGAACTCATGTTTCAATGTCAGTCCCCTCTTCTTTCCTGTTCTTGATTTTGTCTGCATGTAGTCTACATTATCTCCTCGCCAGTAATGCATTCTTGCAGCTTTAGGTTCTAGGTGTTTGAAGAGGGCATCAAAAATGTTCTTGTTCTTTATTCCAGTATAAAATTGTACAGTTTCATCTGCAGTGAGAAAGGTATCTGGCTCAAAAGAAACTGTTTTTAGTTTGTCTTCCAGCTGGGAAACCTGTTCTTGTAGATCAAGTATTTGTTCTTCTTGCTGGTGGATTAGGATATTTTTATCTCCGAGTTGCCTGTGCGCACTGTCAAGACACTGTTTCAGCTCCATCACCTCCATCCTCAGGTTATCTACTAGTACTACAGACCTATCATAGTCTTGCACTGTTGAAGCACTGACTGGCTCTTCCTGAAGATGAACTGGAGCTGCAGCTGAAGGTGTGCAGTAATCATGATCAGGTCCCCGTAGCCATGAAGTTTCTTTTGCTGCTTGTGGAAGATCCAGGATTGCTGTTAAACAAAAAAAAAAAATCATTTAATATAGATTATTCAGATAGTAACTTACCATTTCGCTGTAAAATACAGAACAACATGATGATGAGAGTTAAGTAAATTACATTACCAAAATGCATAGTTAAATGACTTTTCTTTTTACATGAAAAAAAATTTATTAGAGGCTCGTATCCACTGTTTGTTTGACACATTTGCACATGTAACTTAATAGTTCATATTAAATTTGCTGTGCATTCAGTAATAATATGCTAAGAAATATGTATTAAACAGTAACCTAATGTTTATTTGATTTTTGTTTTCTGTGACAATATTGAACTTAAAAATATGCCTAATTGCTACTCATGCAGTAGTTACTCCACTACTGAGATTGAGAATGTAAACAGGTGGTTGAGTGAATGATTTAACACTTAAATTGCTTATTTTAAAAATTAGACCTTTTTGTAATAACATATTATTACTTACAAGACATTTGTTGAGTGTACTCTGGATGACAATCCGTGTCATCGACTACAACATATGCAGCAGCGAAGGGGGGCACCACACCTGCCATTTGAGCTTTTTGATGTGAATCTGTCCAACTTAAAAGTTTTTCATCGGACCAGTAGCAGGCTCTTTTGGTGCTTGTTGCTGTTCTTCTGGCGGTTATATTATTTCCATACCCAAGATGAAGTGTAGGCACGTAATCCGTCGAACAAGGGTCATTTATTGCCATGCCTGACACAAAATGATGATCGCAAACCTTACTGTTCTTCGTTGGTTCGAAGTTTTTTCGACCGATTTCTACCGCTATGGCCAAAATTACGTCAAAACTAGGTCACGCTAAGCCCGCTGCGCGGCCGCTACGCAAAATTAGTCTAGCAGCTTTTCGCAATTTCTGCAGAGGTAAGTAGTTCGTCAAAAGAGTAACAATGGTTTGCAGGTACGAAACGAAAGTACTAATGCCATATAGTTTATGCATGGCAACAATATTTGTCCTTAGGATGGAGACATTTTTGTAGAAGTGTTTTTCTTAAGCTATTTTTCGATGTGAGGGAACCAGTCCTCGTACACCACCCGGATAAGGTGCAAGACATTTTTTGTGCATAACATTGAAAATTTCAAGCATACAAGTTACAAGTTTATTCCAGTGAGTAAATTAAAATCATCAGCAAGTAAACATGCATACATACATACGATAAAATAAGTTTAAAAGTATTATTTTTAATGCGGTAAGCATGGTCGCGTCGCTAGTTTCAAAATGGCGGTCAGCGAGAAGCCTTCTAAAGAAGTCAATCAGACGCGCACGGTTGATGAAGCTTTACTTTGCTCCTGAATTGAAACAGAGATTATTTTCGATTTGAACATCTTATCAACGTCAAATACGTTATTTTTCCTGGTCTTGAAAACAGCCTTTTCCATAGAACTCGGTCTTTTGTGGGAGGAAAGCATATCGAAAGTAAACTCCCTTTGTTCATGTTGTGCAATGTGTCCGCCGACCATCTTCAACATTCTGAAGACTTTTTGGCCGGATACAACATGCATGTTGTTCGTCTGTTTTTCAGCCTAACGGCTCTAAGTGCAGGTCTGCTCTTTTTGTTTATTTTATTAGTGGAGATGGGATTTTTAACTGGTCAAGCACACTCGTATCCGACTGGTCTTAAGCACAAGCCAGGCAGAGTGAAATCCATCTCCGAACCGTTTCCATCAAAATCACCATGTTCAGCTAAACACCTAAATATAAAATTTTAGTTTTTGCAACCAATTCAACCAATCCGCACTCAAGTACTAACAAGGACTCTTATGATCAAGCTTTATCAGGACTGCATGAGACACAATACAGATAGTAGCCCTCTCTATTATATTACATGTTTTATTTATTTATTTATTATTGATTCATGTATGTATTCACTTACATATTTATTTATTATTTATCCTTTTAATTATGGATGGAAGGAATTCCTTGATGCACATGATCACTATAGTGGTATGGTAGTGGTCACCAAGGAGAGGAAATTTGTTTTCAATATGCATACATCTGTGCATGTTCATAATCTATCCTTTACTTAACATGCATATTCATAGGTCCCAGGTATCCCAAACTTATTTTATTAATTTTTTTTTGTTTGTTTGTTTGTGATGTATGTTTGCACATACACATCAGCATAAAATGATTGATTGTACATTGTTTAACGTCCCGACAGCAACAAGACTTTCTCAGGACGTGCCTGCACTGCTTGTGAAAAAACCCAAACTAAACAGAATATTGAATGTATGTCGCCAGCTGGTCTAATACACTAAATAAACCTAACTAGACCCTTTAGCAACACACATCCAATATCAAGAGCTACAAGCAGTGCAGACAGTAGGAAGAGTTTAAAAAAGGTAAATACAGGTGAATGTACCAAGGGTAGACAGAAACACATGCCCCAGAATAGAGGGGAAACCCACCCTGTGGGGCTGACCAGGGTCACCCTGGGAACTAAAAAGTAGTTAACCCCACCCAAGTCCCCCAGGGTAGACCTGGGTGGGGGACATCAGCATACAAGATGAGAACATACATATACACATATATGATGTGAACATAACATGTACACATATATGATAATAGGTGCATACCACCCGCTCCCCACCCCACATACAAAACCACAGAACACCCATTAAAGGACATGCACATCTGTGCATGTTCATAATATATCCTTTACTTGGTATTCATATGTCCTAGTTATTTAAATTTATTATTTATTTTTATTTGTTTGAAAAGTAGGTTTTGTACATATGCTGATGTTCACATACACATATATGGTAATACTGCCCACTCCCAACCCCACTCCACAACCAGAGAACACCCACCAAACGACACTTACATCTGTGCATGTTCATAATCTATCCTTTACTGAGCATTCATATGTTCCAGGTATCTTGACTTACTTTATCTTTTTTATTTAACCGCCATGAGATGGCATTGGTCGCCTGCTCGGCATTAAACCCAAATAACTATATATTTAAATTATTTATTTATTTTGTTTGCTTGTAATGAAGGTTTTGTACATACACATCAGCAAACAAGAAAATATACACATATATAGATGGTAATAGGTGCCATACTGCCTGCTCCCAATCCTTACCTAAATACACACATAAAACCGCAAAACACCTACCAAAGGAAGGACATGCACATCTGTGTATGTTCATAATTTTTAATCTATCCTTTACCTAGCATGCATATGTCCCGGGTGCCTTAGACTTACTTTATTTTATTTATTTAAATTATTTATTTATTTTGTTTGTTTGTAATGTAGGTTTTGTACATACACATCAGCATACAGCTCAAGAACATACACCATGGTGCCCCTGTGCATGTGGCCACCAGTACTATTCTGTCAGATCTGTCACACCCAGCCAATCATCTCTTCGAGCTTCTGCCCTCTGGCCGGCGGTTTCGTGCTTTTAAAGCCAGAACCTCTCGATTCAGATGCATTTTTTTTTCCAGAAGCTGTCGACAATACATCACCATGCACGGAACAACGTGATTCCATGATTTGTGACATATGACTGATTTGTGTTTAATATTGTGTTTATCTATCTTTTAGTGATGTATATAGGATGATCGCCAACTAAGTGTATGACATGATGAATGCCCTACAAGAGTACAAGTGAGGACATATTTTACTGTCGCCATGCCACACAAAAATCCTTGTAACGTTTTACTTGGTGAATAAATGTCTTATGTCTTATACACGTACATGGTAATAGGTGCAGTATCGCTCGCTCCCAACCCCAATCCAGTTACACACACAAAACCGCAGAACATCCACCAATGTACATCTGTGCATGATCATAATCTATACTTTACTTAGCATTCTTATGTCCCAGGTATCTTTGACTTACTTTATCTTATTTATTTAACTGCCGTGAGATGGCCGTAGTCTACCGCGCGGCGTTAAACCCAAATAACTTTATTAAAATTATTAATTTATGTTTGTTTGTAATGTAGGTTTTGTACATACACGGTAATAGGTGCCATACCGCCCCACTTTCAACCCCAGCCCACATACAAAACCACAGAACACCCACAAAAGACATGCACAATTGTATACTGATGGGCATTAGTGGACTGTAAAATCTATATAATTATAGAGACTTCAGGTTAAGCAAGTGGCTTGTATTGACTGCCTGTATTTAGCTGCCCACCTACAAATTTCATGTGTACAGTTAACCACACTGCACATGCAGCCATCAGTTCTGTGAAAAATACTGTTGGCCTCATGCACAGGGGCACCAAAACTTAGAGATAAGGCCACACCTGATAACAATAACAGTACTAATAATAATATGCATACTCAGCCACTAGTTCTGTAAACAGCACCTTTGTAAACAGTACCAGTGGCCAAATGCACACATACATCATGGATGTTGCTACCACTGATCACTTCAAACAATAGGCTGCCCAGTTCACATTTTGATACCGTGAACTAGCCTGCACATGCAGTCATCAGTTCTGTAAATAGTACTGGTGGCCACATGCACAGCGGCACCAAAATTAAAGGTGAGGCCAAAACTGCCACAATAAAACAAAACCAAACGCTACCTACACACACATATCAATGATACAGTCAACCTCTGTGTGCGTTAGGGGGAACACGCTTAAAGTATGGGACTGTAAATCTTACAGCGAAATGTCAAAACCAGTAAGAAGATAATGTAACAGCAACAAGTACATGTATTTTGTAAACCACTCAAAACATGACAACTCATCGAGTCTAATGGTGTTATGAGTGGGTGATGGAAACACTGAAAGAAATAGTACGTGTACATTGTAAAGTATGTGCCTCCTCCCCCCCCCCCCCCCCCCTCCCATAACTAGCTGTTTATCATAAAACATAGATATCTCATTCATTTGATCACTTGACTGATGTATTAAATCATCTCTGTGTCACCTTTCTCCGTTTTCTTTCTCGTTTTAATCCCAATATATATATGTCAGTGCTAATGTCAGCTGCTAAGAATCCTTGCAGCGAACTGCAAATGTCTATATGCAGACAAACTGCAAATAACACAGCAGCCAAATAAGTTCCTCTTTTGTGCAGTAGGCTACTGCTAGCAAGATAGGGTTCAATTTTAAACAAAGCATTGCATGAACTTCCAAGCGTGTTCACATTGTGCTGTGTATATTTTTTTTCTGTGTTTAGTGTACTGTACCATCAGTGATCACTGAGACTGCATAATTGGCACTGGCAGTGATCGCACATCACAACATAGCTTGTCAGTGCAACTGATTAAAATAAATGTTACTGCTGCATAAAATAATTAATCAAGTTCCGAAACTTTGCTCAGCCATGACAGTTAAAACCAAGTGGTGTGGCACTCTTTTTCTTTTACAGAATGCAGCATAGGTTTTGAAGATAGCGTTTGTGTTGTGGGTTGCGTCTTGTTTTGGTGCTGTGTTGTCGAAATGAAACGGGCAAAGCGATGGTAAAGTGAATGGAAATAAACGTGACAAACCTTTATCAAGCCGTAAAAATGCACACAGCAACTTTACACGTTTGCTTTTTTTTTTTTTTTTTTTTTTTTTTTTTTTACACAAACAAGCTTATGTAGAACAAATCAAAAAGAACCCGTCGGCACACCGAAATTCACGTCCGCGGAGGTCGTGGCATCACGTGATGTTTTGATCACGTGATTTTGGGATACCTTATTGTTGAGTAACGATATTAATTTTGAGTTCAAGGCAAGCGTTTTCGTAATTGTTTCTTCTCTTAATATACCTAAGTGTGAAAATATTACTTTAAAAAATGAAATCCTTTTAAGTGACTTATAGTGCATACTACCACTGAATACAGGAACAATGAGACCCGTGTAAACTACTGATCCCCTGTAAACATGGCCGCGACGGTCCTGGTTTCGTCTGCAGCCATACTGGAAACAAAATGTGCTACAGAAAAATGTCTCCATCCTCCGGCGGTTTAAAACGAGTGCGCACTGCTTTTATTCATACTAGACTTCATTTTGATATACCCAAACCTTTGTTACTCTCTAGAAAATCACTATCTCGTAAACGTCTGATCGTCTATGAAGGGCAGCTGCTAGACTAAATGGGCTGTCAATATGTTTGACCTAGTTTGGCTCTTTCAGCGGGTTAGTCGGTTACTGGAGTCCTAACTGTACTGATTGTTAAAAAAGAGAAGTATATACAGTAAAGTCAGGATGTAAAAAAACTATTCGCCGGGGACCAAGATTTTTTGTTGTTGTTATAAGCGGAGTTTGTTAGACTTCATTCCAACGCCTATTAATCCCAAGTTCGACTCGAGAAAGGCCGCTTCTGTGTTTTCAGCCGGTACATGAATATTTTAATGCAGAATCACTTAGTTAGAGTAGTTTGCAGTTACCTTAACGTCCGTTTATTTTCATTGTTTTAGTCATTCGGCTTTTTCTTGGGGAGGAGAGTGTCACGTAACGGATGTGACATGTTGTTTTATTTTTGTCGCCAAGTCGTTTTTCTGTTAATAAATGTAGATCGCCGAATTCTGTACATAGCCTTAGTTTAGGGAAGTTAATAAATGTAGTGTGAGCGTAATCGTAAAGCCCGTGCAGCAAGCTTAGCCGCAGTGAGCGAGTACAGCGGTTGCACGCTTTCGTCAAGTAGCTTCAACCGAACAGTGTTCAGAAGTAAAGTTAACCTGCGAGGTAGCAGTAGGAAATATCAGTCAGTCAGCGGAGTTAGCCAGCGAAGTGAGAGTCTGGGTCAGGGTGCGTCCTCGTTTGGAGCCCTTGACAAGTTGTGTGAGGGTTGTTTTACCCTCCCTGCAAGACCACGGCCAGTGTTCCTGGGTGTGGGTGTCCCGAGAGACTTGTGACCACGGCTGCTACTCACCAGAAGACCCCTCCGGTTCGTCTTCGTCTTGTTTTGTCTCGTCCTGCCGGAGGACTCACCAGTGACAGGTATTTACTCATGCCATTTTCCTCAGTTAGCTGCTGTGCTCTCGGGTGTGTGAATGTGTACATAGGGGCGGAAGGGTATGTTCGTCTAGTTTTTTAGTGATGTTTTAATTGAGTCTTTAACCATGTTTTTTAGGTTGGGTTGTAATGTGGTGGGTGTCGGATTTAGTTTGTCGGCTGTCGCCGAGCGAGTATATTTAAAGGGCCATGTTGTAAAACGAATTAAAGTAGGTATCCTTTCAAATATATATTGGTATTAAGTCCTAGATGTAATGTAACAAGATTGTCACGTTGGGTGGTTGCTGGTGATTATTTCATATCTTTGTATGTACATCGGGATATTTTGATAATGTTGGTTTTAGCAGTGGCAATGTTATTATACAAAAATGGTTGTGCTAGCTTAATGCTAGTGTAATAGAATAGTGCAGACCTGGTGAATGTTGAATGTACATAGGAAGCTTTCATATCCATGATTGTATATTTAATATGGCCAAGGCAGGTATTAGGGTGAGACGAGACACAACTCACGTGGGTTGTGAGTAGGTGCGTGTCAAATAGGCCAGAATTAACTGTGTTGGCACTTTGACTGACAATGCGCCCTTTTCCAGTGCACTGGCTTCGATCATTGGCTTCGATCATTGGCTTCGAAGACTTCGTTCTTCGATCTCATCATCCACGACCAACGGTGACGCATCATCGGGAGTCGGAACGCCTTCGCTAGCCGGTCCTGTTGGACAAGTACGTTGGGCTACAGCAGGCTGACTCTACGTTCTGAGCGTCGGTCACAGGCGTGCGTGGGCAAGCGCGGCTACGGTGCTCTGTGGTGCAGGGGTAGTACTCGTACGTTATGAGCCACCCTGTCTAGTGTGGGACAGAGGACACTGTACAGAGACAAAGTTACCCGCCTTGTATAGCCGTTGGCCATATTAGTCATTATCACCTGTTAGTCATATTCACCCGTTAGTCATATTCGTCTGTTAGTCATTATCACCTGTTAGTCATTTTCACTTGTTAGTCATTCTTTATATGTTAATCTTTTTTATGTGTTAATACGTTATGAGTGCATGCGTGGGTATGTGTGAGTGTGTGGGGCGTTAGTGGGTTGGGGTGGGGGTTAGAGTAAGGGTAGGTATTAAAGGATTTGTTTGTTGTTTATCACTGGCGTTGCGTTATTTATTTAGAGTGGGTGGGTTTTCTCGAGTGTCTGCACTCATATTGTCCACGGCGCCCTGACCCCGTCAGGCGTGTCGTGACATATTTGGTGGCAGCGGTGGGATAAGGATTAGGGGGAGGTAACAGGTTAGGTAGATCAGGGTATTTTTGTGCGCCAGTAATCGTTTGTTCGTGTTGTGGTACGAGTAAGATTTAGCGGGCGGTTGGCGGGAGTGGGGGCGTATTGCGCCAGGGGGCCACGGCCAGAGAGTGCAGTGCGCATAAACGGGGGATGGCATGAGTGGTTGCCTCTCATTACTCAGGTACCGAGTGGTGAGGACCCTTCGGCTCTTGTCACTGTCTAGTCCTTATTCGTTGTTTGTATTCTGTGTATTTATTTGTTTTGTTTTTTCTTTGTCAGGGGTCCTGCTGGGGAGCAGTTGTCGTCGCTGCCTCCGTGACACCCACACCAGGATGCCCCCTAAACGGGATACCAGGGCCACCCGTGCCACGTCGGGGCACGACCCTGAGTCCGAGGGTGGTGGTGCAGGGGATGAGGGTCCAGGAGAGAGAGGAGCCACTTTGGCCACTCCCTCTCGGAAGGAAACGGTGGTGAGTACCCTTTCCCGTACTCTCACTGCAGCAGGACTGACACCCAGTAGGGATCAGGAAAGTAAAGAGGGGTTAGGGGTGATAGTAAACCCATATGAGCAGTATAAAGTGATAGGAGAGGGCCTAGGACTTAGTGGGGGAGCTCTAACCCAGTTCATCCTGTCCGAAGTTAGGAGAGAGGAAGAAAAACGGGAACGTGACCTAGAGCGTAGGGCGTTAGAGAGGCAGCTCCAGATGGACCGTGAGGCGGTAGAGAAGCAGCTCCAGATGGCTGAGCAGGCTAGGCGGGATGACTTAGCATTGACCGAACGTAAGCTAGCTGCCGCGGAACGAGCACGGAAAGAAGAGCTAGCTGCCGCGGAACAAGCACGGAAAGAAGAGCTCGTCGCGGCCGAAACGCGGCTTAGGTTACAGTTAGCAGCATCGGAAAAGAAGTCAGTTACGGAGTCTAGTCAGCATTACTCGCTCAAGATGCGTCCGTTAGAGGATAAGGAAGATGTGGAATCTTACCTTCAGCTCTTTGAGAGAGTAGCCGAAACCCAGGGGTGGCCGAAAGAGGTATGGGGGATCAGGTTAGCACCTCTATTGCAGGGGGAGGCCCGTGATGCATACCTTAGGCTGACCGTAGAGCAAGGGAAAGATTTTGAGGTGGTGAGGGAGACCTTATTGAGAAGATTCAGGCGTGACGCTGAATATTACAGACGCCAGTTTCGCGAAGCCAAAAAGGAGAGTCTCGAAACGTTTCCCCAGTTGTTCGTTAGGTTGAAGACCTCAGTCAAGCGTTGGTTCACTTTAGCCCATAAGAACATAGAGGACGTAGAACAAGTGCTAGACATGTTTCTGTCTGAGCAACTTTATGCTATTATGAATGCAGACCTGGAAATGTTCGTTAGGGAAAAACGTCCTAGGAATGGTGAAGAGGCCGCGGAGCTAGCGCAGCTCCATATCGACACCAAACGGGCAGTCTCGCGTCCGTTGGGTGGGGGGCCGATTCGTCCGCCGTTCAAGAAGGACAAAGGGTCGAATAAACCCCCTGAGGCCAAAGCAGAACATAGGACAGAACCAGCTAGTTCAGGCAGAGGGACTGGTGAACGGCTGTGTTTTAAGTGTAGCAAACCAGGGCACTTAGCAAGGAACTGTCAGAGTAAGGCGTCAGTTAACCAAGTCACCATTGCTCCTGAGACAGTAGCCGTAATGACAGAGCCCGTGACCGTAGGGATGCGGACGATCCGGCCCTACGACCCGTGGAGTAAGGGATTAGCCAAGGGAAAGGAAGTTCGTATCATGCGTGATACCGGCGCGGATATGAGTGCGATCGCCGCCAAGTGGGTAGAACCCAGGGATTTAACCGGTCGGTTCATAGACGTCAATCCCGTCGACCATACTAAGTCCGATAAGTATCCGACTGCATGGGTTGAAATCGATTCCCCATTCGTGCGAGGGACGATCGAACTTATCGTAATGGAGCGCATGGGACCGGACGTAATCCTAGGGAACTGGGTGACTTTTTCAGATGGGAAACGTAGTCCCGTATCCATTGATGCCAGTGAGTGTGCTATGGCAGCAGCAGTCCAAACTCGAGCTCAGATTCAGAGAGAGAAGGAGGGAGAGAGCGCGCTTAAAGTCGTTAAGCAGGCCGATCTCAATGTGACTCCTGCCCAACTGATAGAGTGGCAAAACCAGGACGAAACTCTAGCTCGCGCTAGGAAGTTGGCCGAAGAGGGCCGAGCAATTCCGTCAGGGGAAAGTCTGATAGAATTTTGCAGGACGGAAGAGCAGATGGGAGAAGAGGTGAGAGATGCAAGCCAGTACGTGGTAGATTTACGGAATCGCATTGAAGAGACTTGCAGGTTAGCGCAACAGAATTTGAAGCTAGCTTCGAAAAAGCAGAAACAGCACTTTGACCTCAGAGCCAAACCACGCAGTTTTAGTGCAGGAGACAAGGTTTTGTTGTTACTTCCAGTTAAACACAACAAGCTGGAGATGGCTTGGCAGGGACCATTCGAAGTTCTAGAGAGAGTCGGAGAGTGTGACTACAGGGTACGGGTGGGCAGTAAGAATAAACTGTACCATGCAAATCTGTTGAAAAAGTTCCAAGAACGAGTGTCAGTAGCTACAGTAGTGATAGATGAGGAGGACGAAGATGAGGGGGGAGAGGCATTCATGGTGGTAAAGGAAGTACCCACCATTCCTTTGGTAGTGTCTGAAGGACCCTCCGACGTCCATCTTGATCCTAACTGTCCAGAAATCCATTCTAGTATACAAGCTCTGACTGTCCAGTTTAAGGATATTTTGACAGATTATCCGTTGAGGACGACACTAGACTCGTGTGAAATCCATTTGACTGATGAAGTGCCGGTGAGAACGAAGCAATATCCTCTACCTCATTCTCAGCTAGAGGTAGTCAAAGCCGAAGTGGATGCTATGCTAGAGATGGGAGTAATCGAGAGAGCCAATTCCCCATACAACTCACCGATCGTCTTGGTGAAGAAGAAAGATGGCACTGTTAGATTTTGCGTGGACTTTAGAAAGCTGAACCAAAAGGTCGTGTTCGATGCGGAGCCAATGCCTGACGTGGAGTACCTATTTTCCTTACTGTCCAAGGCTAAGTACTTGAGTAAGTTAGACCTAGCTAAAGGCTACTGGCAGGTACCCATGTTAGAGAGCGACAAACCGAAAACTGCTTTCACCACACCGGCAGGACAATTCCAGTGGAAGGTAATGCCTTTCGGGTTAAAGACGGCAGGGGCAATCTTTTCCCGAATGATGAGGAGGTTACTAGAACCGTTGCGATTGACGGAAGTTAGCAATTTCATGGACGACGTCATGATTGCTTCCTCCACTAAAGAACGTCACTTACAGTGTATTGCCCAGCTCTTTGGTAGGCTAAGAGAGGTCCAGTTGGCGGCCAGACCTACAAAGTGTTACTTGGGGTTCAAGCAGTTGGAATATCTGGGGCATACAGTGGGTAACGGTCAGATAAAACCAGAGGGAGACAAGATGCAGCGGATAAAAGACGCGCCGCGACCACAAACAAAGAAACAAGTCAGATCGTTTCTTGGGTTGGCAAATTATTACCGCCGGTTCGTTCCTAACTTTGCGGCCATAGCAGCCCCACTAACCGACCTAACCAAGGGAGGAAAGACTGGACAGATCGGTTGGAACGATGCATGTGAGACAGCATTTGAGACGCTGAAGGCGCGACTGTGTTCAGGTCCTGTGTGCTCATTGCCAGACTTCGATCGTCTCTTCGTGTTGCAGACAGATGCGTCCGAAGGGGGGGGGGGGGGTAGGGGCCGTATTATGTCAGGACCATGGTAGCGGTTTACAGCCTGTTGCATGCGCGAGCAAGAAACTGTCCAAAGCAGAACGTAACTACTCCACCATCGAAAAGGAGTGTCTTGCAATCGTGTGGGGAATTCAAAAATTCCGTCAGTATCTGTATGGTAGGACATTCGTCGTACAGACCGACCATAGACCATTGCAGTACTTGCAACAAGCTAAATCCACAAACAGTCGACTGATGAGGTGGGCTTTGCAGTTGCAGCCATTTTCCATTAGAGTGGAAAGCATAGCCGGTAGAGTAAATGTTCCTGCTGACTTTTTGAGTAGGACAGGGTGGTAGAAACCGTAAAGGTGGAAGCAGTAATGGGACAGTCATATAGGAATCAAACCCGGGTGTTTGATCTGGGAGGGGGGTATGTCACGTAACGGATGTGACATGTTGTTTTATTTTTGTCGCCAAGTCGTTTTTCTGTTAATAAATGTAGATCGCCGAATTCTGTACATAGCCTTAGTTTAGGGAAGTTAATAAATGTAGTGTGAGCGTAATCGTAAAGCCCGTGCAGCAAGCTTAGCAGTGAGCGAGTACAGCGGTTGCACGCTTTCGTCAAGTAGCTTCAACCGAACAGTGTTCAGAAGTAAAGTTAACCTGCGAGGTAGCAGTAGGAAATATCAGTCAGTCAGCGGAGTTAGCCAGCGAAGTGAGAGTCTGGGTCAGGGTGCGTCCTCGTTTGGAGCCCTTGACAAGTTGTGTGAGGGTTGTTTTACCCTCCCTGCAAGACCACGGCCAGTGTTCCTGGGTGTGGGTGTCCCGAGAGACTTGTGACCACGGCTGCTACTCACCAGAAGACCCCTCCGGTTCGTCTTCGTCTTGTTTTGTCTCGTCCTGCCGGAGGACTCACCAGAGACAGGTATTTACTCATGCCATTTTCCTCAGTTAGCTGCTGTGCTCTCGGGTGTGTGAATGTGTACATAGGGGCGGAAGGGTATGTTCGTCTAGTTTTTTAGTGATGTTTTAATTGAGTCTTTAACCATGTTTTTTAGGTTGGGTTGTAATGTGGTGGGTGTCGGATTTAGTTTGTCGGCTGTCGCCGAGCGAGTATATTTAAAGGGCCATGTTGTAAAACGAATTAAAGTAGGTATCCTTTCAAATATATATTGGTATTAAGCCCTAGATGTAATGTAACAAGATTGTCACGTTGGGTGGTTGCTGGTGATTATTTCATATCTTTGTATGTACATCGGGATATTTTGATAATGTTGGTTTTAGCAGTGGCAATGTTATTATACAAAAATGGTTGTGCTAGCTTAATGCTAGTGTAATAGAATAGTGCAGACCTGGTGAATGTTGAATGTACATAGGAAGCTTTCATATCCATGATTGTATATTTAATATGGCCAAGGCAGGTATTAGGGTGAGACGAGACACAACTCACGTGGGTTGTGAGTAGGTGCGTGTCAAATAGGCCAGAATTAACTGTGTTGGCACTTTGACTGACAATGCGCCCTTTTCCAGTGCACTGGCTTCGATCATTGGCTTCGATCATTGGCTTCGATCATTGGCTTCGAAGACTTCGTTCTTCGATCTCATCATCCACGACCAACGGTGACGCATCATCGGGAGTCGGAACGCCTTCGCTAGCCGGTCCTGTTGGACAAGTACGTTGGGCTACAGCAGGCTGACTCTACGTTCTGAGCGTCGGTCACAGGCGTGCGTGGGCAAGCGCGGCTACGGTGCTCTGTGGTGCAGGGGTAGTACTCGTACGTTATGAGCCACCCTGTCTAGTGTGGGACAGAGGACACTGTACAGAGACAAAGTTACCCGCCTTGTATAGCCGTTGGCCATATTAGTCATTATCACCTGTTAGTCATATTCACCCGTTAGTCATATTCGTCTGTTAGTCATTATCACCTGTTAGTCATATTCACCTGTTAGTCATTTTCACTTGTTAGTCATTCTTTATATGTTAATCTTTTTTATGTGTTAATACGTTATGAGTGCATGCGTGGGTATGTGTGAGTGTGTGGGGCGTTAGTGGGTTGGGGTGGGGGTTAGAGTAAGGGTAGGTATTAAAGGATTTGTTTGTTGTTTATCACTGGCGTTGCGTTATTTATTTAGAGTGGGTGGGTTTTCTCGAGTGTCTGCACTCATATTGTCCACGGCGCCCTGACCCCGTCAGGCGTGTCGTGACAGAGAGGGCGCGACGTGATGACGCCTTTCAGTAGTCAAATCAGACAGCCACTCCGGCTCAGTCCATCACATCAGTATAGTGTCACTGTCTTGAGCCTAACGTCAGTTCCTTCTTTGCGTTTTTTTATTTTATGTTATAAGCAAAAGTTCAGATTCTTAAAACTGAGAAAGTTCTACAAATGCCTTACAGATACATGCGGTCAAGTTAATGTAGATGATACAGTTGATTAATTCGTTTTCATTTGAATAGCAGAAAATCAGTTAAACCAAGTGTTGTCGTTTTGGGGTGAACTCAGTCAGTGATTTAGCGTTGACGGCTCCCGAACCAATCCGGCCAAGACTCCTTTTTGGAGATTTGGATGAGACTCACCTTGATAAGTACCGCTTTTTTTTCACAAGTATGGCTCGTTCATTGATCGCCAGTAAATCAGTAAACACTCTTCTCAGCCCGTGTAAGTTCGAACAAACATTAAAGCGACCTGATCCAGGACTAGTCCTGATCCTTCGCCGATACAACGGACCGGGTTCTCAATCAGTGTTGTCTTGCTTTAACTAAGACTTTTCTCTTGTCAGATGCTATCAGGCATTATCGTGGAAAATTCGGAAAATCTGTATACACAAGGATGTCTAAAAATAATAAAAAATACAAAATAAAAAAATAATAAAAAAAAAAACTTTTGGGAATATACTGTTCCTTTAAATCAGCGTACTGCGGACTAAGAGAAAATGTAATTCGGTCTCCAGCTCTCGAGAAAATGGACACGCAAGGAACACTAGCGTCAATGTAACGCCCACGCGCAGTTTGTGGCATAAGACTGGTCACACTAAGTCTGAATCAGTCTAATAAGTGATTACGCATACCTATATGATTCAAGTCCGCAAGAAAAGAACTGTGTATCAAGTCAGACTTGAACAACTTATAAAACTCTATAAGCGCCCACGTTTTGTACTCGGATTTACGATGCCACTCCTGATGGAACTGACCGCTCAGCCGGAACAGCCCCACTATATGCCCAATGCCATGACTTTACACACACAAAAAAAAACAAACAAAGCCGTAATGGTAAAGCAGGCCCCTTACATAATGAATCCATGTAACCTTGTTCTGTTCGTAAAGCGCTAACAACATTTTATACGCTTTCTTTGGGATGCGATCTTCGGGCAAGCGCAGCCAGTAACTAACACAACGTACATCACAATGCAAATAATTATACAGTGGGTGGGGTGCATATTCCGGCGCCGTAGACCAAACACCAGGGGACTTCTTCAATGCAAGGAAGTGAGCTTTTTCAATAAAATTAAGTCAGTCCACTAACTCTCCATACTTCCGACTCATACAATCGAATTAGAATATGTGCATCAAATGATTTAAATTTAAAAATAGGAAAATAACGCAGGAATACGATTTTCTAGGTACCACATAATCTTCAAAATACAAACTACGCCCCTACGTGCCTTGGCAGCAAGGTCTTATACACCTCGACTAAATACACAGCGTGTGGACATAAGAACCACTAAACACTTGCATACATTAACTGTCCAGACTGTACAACATTACGCCACCATTTCTCATACTTTACAATACAGCCACCATTTCGAAAAACAACAATATTGGATTTGTCCGTGTTTACAAGGTCTAAACGCTTGGCAATACACAAAACATTCAGCTGATTTTGAATGCCAACAACTGTCAGACCCCCAAAAAGCAATATCTTTGGCGAAGAAAAGGGTAAATAACTGTAACAAATCAGGAGCAATCTAAATGCCTTTGCCGCGTCCATTATTCCTTATCTCCTTAGTGAGTTCGTTAATAAATAATGAGAAAGGTACAGGACTGCAAATTTCCCTTTGTCTCAAACCACGGGGGCATTCAAAGCACTCCGTTAGATCTGTACCAGCAGGTACCCGTGCTTTATAGCCTTCAGCAGTTTACCCTCAGTACCGTTCATATGTAACACGCTCGACAGCTTTTCCCTCTCAACATAATCGTACGCTTTACAGAAATCTATGAAGGCAACACACGCTTTTTTTGTGTCTAACAAGTTGCTTTTGTATTAGTGTCATTAAAGTAAATTATATTATCAACTATACTGTGATCTTTTCTAACCCTGCCTGTTCTTCGCCAACAATGTTATTTTCCTCAACCCATTCCATTATCCTACGATTCAGAATATATCTGTACAATGTACTGGCATTCAATAGTGATATGCCCCTGTAGTTATCTGATGTTTTAAACATCATCCTTTTTATCCAATGGCTGAATTTAAGAGGCTACAAACCACGATGTAACCCTAAAAATAACCCAACACGAACAAGATGGGACTGAACCAGCTCACGAAGTCTCTTCTATATGAGCTTGCATTCATTTAACCACTTTTTGCACAATACCCCCATACCCCCGCGGGACTACATCATATGAAAAATAGAGGCTGTCTTTCTAAACAACTCAATAGAGAGAGCGAGAGAGAGAGAGAGAGAGAGAGAATCAATGAATGAATCGATGAATCTTTATTTTACAACGGTGAAGATATTAACACAGTCAGTGAGAGAGAGAGAGAGAGAGAGAGAGAGAGAGAGAGAGAGAGAGAGAGAGAGAGAGAGAGAGAGAGAGAGAATGACAATGACAATGATTTTTTTCTTTTACAACGGTGGAAGTTTTGGTTGGGAAAACCATTTTTCTGTACTTGACGTTACTAATCTAATTTATATATAATAGTTTTTGTTTTTTAGTTTGGCATCCTGTCTCGGAAGACAATGGAGTATATGCGCTTGCTGGGTCAGTCACTGGAATGACCTCTCCAGGGCGCAAGCCTGGGCGAAGTGTATGGAGATCCTGGGGTGCCCAGTCGTCAAGATCCCCCTCTCGGCCTCGCGCCGATGTATCCAAAGGAATGCAAAGCAGTACGTTTGGCACCAGTTTGGCTGCAGGAGCTGCCAGAACAGTGCGTGAATACAGGCAGCTGTCTGCCTTCGGGGCTCCACTCCTGATTTGAAGGGTTTACTCCCCCACATTTGGCCGTTGGATCCAACCTGATCTCCTCCGTCCTCTAGCCGTCCTCTAGCCGTTGGCTGTCAGAAACAGCTCATCCGCCTAGTGGTGCAATGTGAACACCACCCCCTCACATAATAATGCACAAGTCACAAAATACCATCTGTAAAATGGGTTTAAAATATCATTGATAAAATAGAAATAAACATAAACAAGATGGGATGAACCATAACCCACAAAGCCCCTTCTATATGAGAGCTGTCTTCGCTGTCAAGGGTCTCTACCTTTTGTCTTTGAATTTATTCTGATGAAATATCTCCTTTTGAAAAAGCCTCTCAGATGTGCCAATGCGTCATAGTGAATTCTATAAGGGGCACGCGCAGTGCACGCACGTCATTGGTTTGTCATTTCAATGGTTCTGACGTATTTTTTGTGTTTACGTAATTTTATATTTAACGTGATATGAGATTCTCTTCCGCTTCAAGACTTGCAATGCAAATGGTGACAAAACTAGAATTTCACGGTACAATTTCAGTCTTGCTATAATTTGTGTGAATCAAGTTGACTTTACCTAGCTACATGCTATATTAAGTACACCTGCTTGCTCTACTGAAAGAGCGTCGATGTGTGTGTGTATGCGTGTGCGTGCGTGCATGCGCGCGCTGCAAACATCCTCAAGAGACATAGATGTTCATGCGCCCTCCGGTCACTTGAGGATCTATGCCTATTGGAGATGCGCGCATATGTGTCATTGGTTTGTCAAACGTCATTTGTCATGACGTATTTTGTCATGACGTATTTTGTACATCGTAATCAAACCAGCCGATAAAGGTGGCGCCGTCGTTGTATGGGACAGAGGTCTGTACATCAAAGAGGCTTACAGACAGTTAGAGAACCCAGAACACTACCAACACCTTGACGAATGCTCCCTCCAAGCTGATCAAAAGCGCATCTCTAAGACAGTCAAAGAGATGATTCTTAAAGGAGAGCTTCCTTCCACAGCTAATCTCCTCATAAAAAAGCAGCCTAAGCAACCTAACTTTTACCTTCTCCCAAAAATTCACAAACTCAACAATCCCGGCCGCCCCATAGTGTCAGCTTGCAGCTGTCCCACTGAACACATCTCCGAATACCTGGACATCATCTTCCAACCCTTTGTCCAGTCTCTACCTACCTACATTAAAGACACCAACCATGCTCTAGAGATCATAGACCAAGTCAACCAGAAACAACTTTTCAAACCTGAACTGTTGTTTTCCCTTGATGTCACTTCACTATATACTGTTATACCGCACAATGACGGCCTCAATGCACTTGCATACTTCCTCAACCAAAGAAGTCATAAACAACCTCCTACTCATACACTTCTACGTCTGGCTGAATTGGTTCTCTCTCTTAACAGTTTCACCTTTGATGGCGTCACCTTTGCTCAGTGCAGTGGCGTAGCGATGGGCACAAAAATGGGACCCAGCTATGCTTGCCTTTTCATGGGTTTCCTTGAGCAACAGATTCTTCAGCAATACACTGGGCCTGTCCCTGAGATGTATAAACGCTACATCGATGACGGTTTAGGAGCTACTCACATGACCCAAGCTGCACTTTTAGACTTCATTCACTTCGTGCAGGACTTCCACCCATCCATCAAGTTCACTTACACTATATCAGCTACTTCAGTCGACTTTCTGGACATGAACATCAGGATTGACTGCGGAATGTTGAAAACTTCAATACATTACAAACCTACCGACTCACATTCCTACCTCGACTACCGATCTTCTCACAACCCCAAAACTAAAAACAGCATCCCTTATTCCCAGTTTCTTCGGCTAAAAAGAATATGTTCCGAAGAATCAGATTTTGATGTTCAATCCAAAGAAATGGCTGGATTTTTCATCGACAGACACTACCCACATACTGTTGTTCAAGGATCTCTCCAAACGGTTCAAAAACTTAGTCGCGCGAGTACACTGCAGACTAAACCTACCGCTGATAGTGACAGACCTATCGTAACCATGATCTACCATCCCCACACCAATCCGGTGCGTAAAATCCTTCTTTCTAACTGGGGTCTTTTGTCATCCAGTCAAGAATCTGCTGCTATCTTTTCTGAACCTCCGTTGGTAGCTTTCAAGAGGGATATTAATTTGCGGGACATGCTTGTTCGCTCTACTCTCAAGCCTCGTCATACCACCAGAGCCTCCGGCTCCACTCCGTGCAATGTTCCTAATTGCAAGACGTGTCCTTTTATTTGCCCTTCCACCGTGGTCAATGGTCCACGTTACAAATTCAACATAGACAGATACTTCACGTGTCAAACCACCAACGTGATTTATGTCATCTCCTGTGTTAAATGCGGCCAACTCTATGTTGGAGAGACGGAAAGAACCATCAACGACCGTTTCAAAGAACATCTTCAGTCTGTCAAGTACCAATACAACAGACCGGTCGGACGACATTTCAATCAGGCCGACCACTCCGTCTCAGACATTCGAGTTAAAGGCCTCTGGCTTATGCAAGCCAGTAATGTCTGGGCCAGGAAAGACCGTGAAAAATTTCTGATTAATAAACTGGGCACTGTGGCGCCACTCGGGATGAATATGAAAGATTAACATTGTTTACCTTGCTTGTGTCTGCTACTTTACCTCACTGATTTACTACTCACTAATCAGTTACGTGATGTTGGCGCTGGTTGATATGTACATTTCCCTTGGGGACTTTCTCAGCGCTGGCCGAACGTTTAGTTGGATCCCTTGCCCTTCCCTGTCGGGCACCGGGTCTCCGGCTCACGGTTTGATACGCGGTTTTGGGGCGGGGCGATCGTGTGCATCCCTTGGGGATGTATGTGGTCGTCTTGTTGCGTACCTGTGTGTTTTTCTGTGGGCTGGTGGGTGCCCGTTGGGTGGGGTTGGTGGCTCTGGCTGATTGTCTTCCGCCCCCCCCCCCCCTCCCTTTTTTTTTTTTTTTTTTTTTTTTTTCCTTACTCCTTCCCCCCTTCCCCCCCCCCCCCCCCGCCCCCATCTCCCTCTCTCTCTCTCTCTCTCTCTCTCTCTCTCTCTCTCTCTCTCTCTCTCTCTCTCTCTCTCTCTCTCTCCCCTTATTTTTTGAGTTACCCTTGAAGACGGTTTCACAACTACCTACTCTCCACTTATACCAATATTCTCTTACTGACTTTGATTCTTTGCTTTGTTTTCATGACTTATTACTTGTTGTGTACCGTGCTAAATGCTGGGGTTTTTTTCCCGGGGTCCTCCCGTTTTTCCCCGAGGTAGTCCTCAACTTGAAGGTGATATAAAGTTTGCCTTCGGGTTGGTGTTTAGCAGGCTTTGTGTATTAGACACTCAGCCTACTTCGTGCCCAAGGGTACTCCCCATTCGTTCTCTCTCTCTTTCTCTCTCTCCGTCTCGCTCTCTCTCTCTCTCTCTCTCTCTCTCTCTCTCTCTCTCTCTCTCTCTCTCTCTCTCTCTCTCTCTCTCCTCTCTCTCTCTCTCTCTCTCTCTCTCTCTCTCTCTCTCTCTCTCTCTCTCTCTTTCTCTGGCCTCATCTACACGCCTTTTCTTTCGCTCGCTCCTGCACGTGCTTGCACACACTCTTGTCTCTCGTGTTCAGGTTCTTTCCGAGTCTCTCTCTTACGCGATTTTTCGTTGACGTCATTTTTACTTTCTCCGCACTTTTGTTCTTCCTTTTCTTTTCTTTTATTTTACGTCACCTCCTTCAGTTGCCACATTCCTTCTGCCATTGAAGATAAGTAGCGGCTAATCTCTATGTTTGTTTGTTTGTCTATTTTGACAAAGGGTATTTACCCGAAATATTAATAAATTGTGTTGTACCCGTCTTTTCTAAGCGTGTTTCTTTCTCCGTTGGGTACTTCTTTGTATTTTGTTTTGTTTTACGTAAAAACGTGATATGAGTTTTGCTTTCGCTTCAAGACTTGCGCAAATGGTGACAAAACTAGAATTTCACGGTAAATTTCAGTCTTGCTATAATTTGTGTGAAATCAGGTTGACGTTACCTAGCTACATGTTATACTAAGTACACTGCATGCTCTTCTGAAAGCGCGTCGAAGTGTGTGCATGCGTGTGCGTGTGCGTGAGTGCATGGGCGCGCTCCAAAATCCTCAAGCTCGGCATAGATGTTCATGCGCCCTCCGGGCAAATGAGGATCTATGCCTCTTGGAGATGCGCGCATATGTGTGAGAAAGAGCGAGCGAGAGAGAGAAATGAAATGAAATGAAACTTTATTTCTCAACGGATGAAGTAATTAGCACGTGTGCCATTTTTAATACTTGCCGTTGCTACTCTACAAACACAGGATAATAATTGTAATACTAATATATCAAATCACACAAAGAAAAATTAGGAGACATTACTAAACATGAAGAGACATTAAACAAAATTCATTCGGTCATACAAAAACAAACGAAAAACAGAAAGTACACGCAACGCGCGCACACTGACACATACACGCTCGCGCGCACACACAGACACGCGCTAATGATAACTTGACCTATATACGAAGCAAAACATTTGGATCATAGTGAAAATTCACTTCAGACAGCAAAAAATTATTTGGATTATAATAGAAACTTGTATTATGTAATTAGGC
>BTPG01000004.1:167928530-167941030 GCA_036245525.1 Semisulcospira habei
CATTGTTCATAAGCTTAAAGAAGTCTTTGTCAAATGCAGTGTTGCCGTCTCTGGCACGCAATGTGGTGTTCTTCATTATGTAATCTTTCATGAAAGCACTCTGATCAAATTGAATTCCTCTGTGAACTTTCTTTAGTACTAACCCGTGTCTGATGTAAAACTGCAACAAGCGGTAGTGACACACGTAATTAAATTTGTCATTCAGATTGGGTACAAGTTTGGTGTCTTCTTTTTTCCCCGTTAAACTCAGTTTCTCAACTGCTAATGGATAATCATTGTGGTAATCATGTAGATGGTGTGGGTACTCCAGGTCTACTTCAAAGATCCAACCCTTTTCATCATTTTGACCTCGAGCCATAATATATTTTGTTAATTTTTTTATGCCATACTGTGACAAATCATACAAACAAAAGTTTTTTAATGGCAACAATTCACACATCGCGAATCCGTACAAATTGTTAGCATCCAAGTATGTAATAAATGACATTGGCTTTGAGGGGTCAAAGTCGTCAAGATATTTGTTGTTGGCCTTGCCATAATTGTTTGCTGCTAGACTAATGCCTCCCCTCAATCCACGTTCCACCATTTCACCCATCGTACGATCAGACAACATGTCTATAAATATCTTACTGGATTTCAAAAATGCATCCCATGTCATGCCAGGACTAGTTATGTAACAAGCAGGGTCAAGACTGTAGTGCAACAAACCCTTTTCACGATAACTTTCAAATACGTCTGCTAGCAAGCAAACGTCAGCTTTCAAGTATTGGTCATGGTAGTCACCAATAGTTTCACACCCTAATTTATCCCACGCATTAAGTGCGTGTTGGTATTCAGAGTCAGAAATACCTTTACCAATTAGTGTAGAATAAAATTTCTCTTTTGGTGGCAGTCTTGTTTCTTCAAAAACTACCCAGTCACTGATGTACTCATATGGATAGACTCCTTTCTTAATCAATTCTGGCTCAAAATATTTACTTGTTATTGGATACTCAGTCAGTCCTTCTGCTAGACTAGCCAACCCTAAAGACAAATGTTGCATGGAGTCATAAAATGCTAATTTGTCTAACCTAAAAGTCAAGTATTTTTCAGTTGTCTGGGCAATGCAACTAATTTTTCTGTAAGACTCATCAACAGCCTGCATGATGATGTGTGAATCATATCCCTTCAGATTGTGGAAAAAGATTGGTAACTTGTATGTCTTAGGATCTATTTTTAATAACAAGTTACAATTGCTATGTGCAGCGCCTCTGTAACATCCAGTTATGTGATCGTGGTCACGAACTTTATCACCATCAAGGGCGTCTTCACAAATCCAACACAACACTGCTTCATCAAAATTCTGTTTGTCTTCTTCTGTCATTACCAAAGGCATCTGACAGTTTTCAAAATACCTTACTACCTGAATATACAGATGTCTCATTTCTGTTAAAAACTCAGCTGCTGCATTTTCACCCCTGTAGATAACAGGTTCTGAATGAAGACCGTCTGACCTAACAATAATGTATCCAAAAGAACACACCACTTGGTCACTCAATTTTATAGTCTTTGGTAATGACTCTGGAACTGGACCCTCATATGAAACAACGAGTGATTCAAAATCTGCGTATACTACAAACGGCAGCTTTTGTTGATTCCCATAGTTTTTAAAATACACTTGACTACCAGGCTCTGGATACTTAAGTACAGTTTGTATGTCATCAGCTGACCTACAATGTAGAATGTGTTTATGTGCCACTGCAATAGAGGAGAATCTTTGTAAACATCTCTTACACACTTCCTGTTTACCATTATGTTTTGATACATGATTATGAATTAGACGTGACATATTTCTGATAATTGTGTAGTGAAAGTTATCACCAGAGCTTATTAGCAACATATCAACATGTTTATCTTCTGACTGTCCATATGTTGGGGCAATTGGTGATACTCTAATTGGCTGTAACTTATTCTCTGACTCATTTTCCCACACATACACATTCACAGATATACCAGGATTTAGTTTTTCAAACAAGTCTATGTCCTCTATTTTAACAGGGAACTCAATGCCACTGAAGTTGAGTTCGTTTATAAAATTGGTATAGTTAGATACACGTTCAGGTTTTGTTTTTACAAAATGAAGTTTAGAAAGCACACACCACATGAAACATAAATTATCATTGTTCTGAATATTGACGACAGCCTTTTTTTTTGCAACCTCAGTTGGAAGTGGTATCCATGATTTGCCTAAAATAGGATGATATCTTGACTGCTTTAGTTGTAGTTCATGTACAAGGCCTTCATGCCAGCCAGACCCTTGCATTTCTGCTCTGTCAATTGCTTCATGGAAGTCTGGTAACAATCTTTCTCTAAACACTTTCTCTAGTTCTCTTCTCGAATTAACTGTGTGCTGCCTTGTCGAGATATACGTTACAATAACTTCACCAACATCTCTGACAAATTCTATTTTTGCAACAATCTGAATCTTTACACTATCAGAAAGAAGGTTATTTTGTATGACTAAAAAAGATCTTTCTATTGATTCATAGACATTGTAAATATTAGATATAGGTAAGTCAGTTGTGTGAAACACGTTTCTTAATCTTTGATGGTTGTCCATCTTTTTTATTTGTCCGACAAAAAAATAAATAGAAAATTATATAATGAAAATGGCACTTTATTGACTAAAACCTATATAATAGACAAAATTAATTACCAACAAATAAGCCACTTTCCTGGTATGTCTTCTGTTGTATCATGTTCAATCTTTTGCATGTGTAATATTGTTTTATTAACAGTAATAAATTTAACATTTTTATTTTCTTTTTTTATTTGATGGTGTATTTGTAAACACATAATCTTAAACCAGTCAGATTTAGCATCATAAACTAAAAAATCATTTGTCCTATTATTATAACATGGAAAAGTATTAGAATATCCGAGATAAAAACTATATGTCATGTATATCTTCATCGGTGTTGGAAGTGTTGAAAAAGGGCGTCTAACTTGTGTTTTTAAGTCACTAATAAGCATAAAACCCCTAAAACTCGATGTAATATCTATGAATTTACCAATAGGCCAATTTTGATCCTCTTGTCCGTCCGTCATTTTTATAGACAAACCCAAAAGATAAATTAATTTACTAACCCATATCCAGTGGGTTGATCTGTCTTTAAAATGAGCTTTAGATGCTTAGTTGATTTCAGTTTATTTTTTACATCATCCCGTTCTTGCTTATTTGGAATGACATCGTTCTCTCTGAGACAGTCTTCAAAGCTGTCACGGTCCTTACAGTAAAACAAACAGATAAACTTTAACTGTTCTCGAAAATCTTTCAGTACAGCATTATATTTCTGAGTGAGAATCCATACACTAACATTTGCGTGTCTGCCACTGAAGGCAAGTTCTGCCAATGTGTTTCTCTTCTTGACAATGTCTTTCTCTGCAGAACAGTCATCAACAATAAACAATGTTGGCTGTCCTTCAAATTGCTTGTAAAAATATTGTAGGTAGTCATTCAGTTTTTTCTCAGGGTCAACTAAGTATATGTTGCTGTCAGTCCAAATGAATGAACGGTTGTGATAAGCTTTGTTGTGTTTGATTGTAGGACAAAATATTACAATGTTTTCGAAATGATGAAGGTATCTTGTTTGTAAGAGGTTAAGAACAAATTCAGTCTTCCCACACGAAGTGGCGCCACAAAATAGGCTGCAATGTGAATCGTGCGTCATTAAGTCCATTTTAAAAACACAATATAATCTGTTTGTACAAAAACACTATGCTTGCCTTTCTGGTTATAAAAGGGGTTTCAAACTAACCACTCACACCGCAAGCCTTATAATAATGACTACGAAAAGCTTGTCTGGTTTTATTTTCTCCCTACTTGGACGTCAGTGACGGTGTGCGGTCTGTGATTTTAGACCTTACGCCCAGAAGCTGCAAGGTCTAAAATCACAGATAGGTCCGCCATTATCATGTTGGTTGGGTAAACAGCACGCAACACAAATGTCCGTGATCTGGTTTCAATTTAAATGCATAACAGGACAAGGCAATGTCCGTGATCTGGTTCAAACTAACAACTCACTCCCCGATTTTCTCCTCGAGTGATCTAAAACACTTGTAAAACATGGTGGGGTGTAGGGGTGTATACTAAATTGAATAATTGAGGTCTCTCCCGGGATTAAAGTTGTGGGTTTCAATTTAAAGGCATCACGCGACAGGGTAATAAATAACTGTATGAAAGGCTGATTGTCACCCACTGGAGCGAAAACAGGAAACCGTTTCACAACCAATTTTCAAGCCCAACTTTCTGGTTGTGAAATAGATGCAATCTTGTAAACTCACATGACTACACAACAGCTGTCTCTACCTACAGGTTATGACGGCAATAACTGCACCCAACAGGAATCCGGTTTCATCACGCGTCAGTCTTGAGCACAAAGGCCGATTGTTCAACAGCGCAATGTCCGTGTGCGTCGCAGCAGTCACGATGCATGAAGTGAAAACTTTTCACAGATAAATTTTCACGTTGGACGTTTCATTTACGAACGACGTGGTGTTCCACATTTGGGAAATAACCTATATTAGAGATTTGTTCTATATTTTTGGTTTGCCCCAGAGTAAGAAAAATGACATAGTGGTTTAGTGACACATTGAAGCGTTGACACAAAAAGGAATGCTAATTTGTTTTGTGTGTGCAGAGAGAGAGAGAGAGAGAGAGAGAGAGAGAGAGAGAGAGAGAGAGAGAGAGAGAGAGAGAGAGAGAGAGAGAGAGAGAGAGACACTATTTGGGCATAGAAGACTATTGTTTACAATGGTGGTATGAACAGGAAGTAGACACTATTTCTCAGGAAGGCCAACTCTGACAGCATTGAGTGGTGGGGTGTGGGTGTGTGTGTGTGTGTGGGGGGGGGTGGGTGGGTGGTGTGTATTTCTCGGGAAGATATTTTAACTAGCCTTTTGTTTCCAAGGGGTTGGGGGACCTGACTGGGCAGATAAATCTGTTAAATGAATTTGGTCAAGTGCGTTTGTTTATTTACGGAAAGGATTAAATAAATCAATTGTTTCTTAAATGGGTGTCGTTGTATTCTCCTATATACTTTCTCTTCCTCTGCTGGTGCAGACACACGCTGTGGCTTACTGGACTCGAACTTCATGTTGTGAGCGTCAAGGTATATTTGAGCGAAGTGGGCCAGGGCCTTTAGTGACTGGTCTTTTTGCTCTCTAAGGTGGGCGGCCAGGTCCTTAGAACATGCGCTGAAAACTTGTTCTTTGATGATGAGGTCACACAAGTCTTGGTACTCTCTGTTTAGACCAGCCAGCTCTATCCATTTCTCCAGGTAGCTTCTGATTCTTTCAATAAATAGGCCAGGTGTTTCTCCTTCTTCAGGCTTGCAGTTCCGAAATCGTCGCTTGTAACCTTCTTCAGTGAAGTCGTACAGTCTCAACAGGGCGGCTTTCAACTGTGTATAGTTGGGGCGGTCCGTGGCGCAGTGGTTAAGGCGCCTGCCACCAATGCCAAAGGTGCGCGGTTCGATACCGGGTTCTGGCGTTGGACTTTTCTCCTCTGGTAAGTGTCACCGTTAATTCGGGCGGACCGTCGGGGGTTCTTTCTCCGGGTACTCCGGTTCTTCCACCCCCCCCCCCACCCCCCACACTTTGGTACCGGTCTCAGGCCACTTTACAAATTTCAAATACAAGCGATCAAAAATCTCTGTAACTTCAGTAGCTGACTGGCCCTTCGTTTGTCTTGTACTGTGTTTGTCTTAAATGGCGTAAATCCGTGTCTGTTTCGTGAGTGTGTGTGTGTTGGGTTTCAGGCGCGGCGCTTTGAGTCGATTTCCTAAAAAATTGAGAAAAAGCGCCTATAAAATAACGGTATTAACGGTATTATAATCTTCGGCTTCTTCTCTTGGCAAACGGGTGTAAAATTCAAGCGCTTTGCCAGTTAGAAGTGCGCTCATTTTAATAGGCCAAGTCTCTTGTTTCCAATTGTTGCTATTTGCGAAGCGCTCGAATCGCTCCAAATAAGCGTCCATCTTATCTGAATTTTCAATGAAAGGTGGAAGTTTTGGCGCACGGGATGTTTGTTCTCTGCTCGCTAATGCTGTTGCTTCATTAGTTCTCTGGCTCTGTGCCTCTATCTCCATCTGCTTTAGATGAATTTCGTGTTGACGCTGCCTCTCCGCCTCTTCTCGCTCCTCTTCTCGTTGTTTCTCTGCCTCTCTTCGCTGTTTCTCTGCTTCTCTTCGCTGTTTCTCTGCTTCTTCTGCTTGAATTTCGAGTCTCCTGATTTCGCGTTCTTTGGCTCTTTCTTCTCTTTCAAGTCTCTCCTTTTCTTCTTTCTCTCGTCTCTTTTCTTCTTTCTCTTCTCTCTCCAGTCTCTCCTTTTCTTCTTTCTCTCGTCTCTTTTCTTCTTTCTCCTCTCTCTCCTTTACAAACTCGAGGAGTTGAGCTCCTTCGAGTCCACATTCCTTTCCAATTTTCAGGAATGTCTCCAATTCCGATGTCGCCATCTCTGCTTTTCACTGCTGGCTGTTTTCTCCTGCTACCCTTTCCACTGAACCAACTGAAGAGATCTCGTCGGGGTCGCCAAAATGTTACGTGTTTTACTACTCACTAACCAGATAGGTGAGGTTGGCGCTGGTTGATTTTTACATTTCCCTTGGGGACTTTCTCAGCGCTGGCCGAACGTTTAGCGCTGTCGGGCGCTAGGTCTCCGGCTCACGGAGTGCTACGCGGTTTTGGGGCTGGGCGATCGTGTGCATCCCTTGGGGATGTATGTGGTCGTCTTGTTGAGTGCCTGTGTGTCTTTCTGTGGGCAGGTGGGTGCCTGTTGGGTGGGGCTGGTGGCTCTGGATAGTTGTCTTCCGCCCCCACCCCACCCCCCTTTTCTCTCTCTCTCTCTCTCTCTCTCTCTCTCTCTCTCTCTCTCTCTCTCTCTCTCTCTCTCTCTCTCTCTCTCTCTCTCTCTCTCTCTCTCTACCTCTCTCCCTCTTTCTTTTCCCCCAACCCCTTTTAACACTTCTCTCTAGCCCTCTTTCTCGCTTTACGCTTTTTTCTTTTCCCTTCTTGCCCTTCCTCCTTCCTCCTTCCCCCCCCCTTCCCCCCCCCCCCCCCCCGCCCCATCTCTCTCTCTCTCTCTCTCTCTCTCTCTCTCTCTCTCTCTCTCTCTCTCTCTCTCTCTCTCTCTCTCTCTTTTTTGAGTTACCATTGAAGACGGTTTCACAACTACCTACTCTCCACTTATACCTATATTCTCTTACTGAATTTGTTTATTTGCTTTGTTTTCATGACTTATTATTTGTTGTGTACCGTGCTAAATGCTGGGTTTTTTTTTCCCGGGGTCCTCCCGTTTTTCCCCGAGGTAGTCCTCAACTTGAAGGTGATATAAAGTTTGCCTTCGGGTTGGTGTTTAGCAGGCTTTGTGTATTAGACACTCAGCCTACTTCGTGCCCAAGGGTAATCCCCGTTCGTTCTCTTTCTCTTTCTTTCTCAGTCTCTTTCTCTTTCTTTCTCTCTCTCTCTCTCTCTCTCTCTCTCTCTCTCTCTCTCTCTCTCTCTCTCTCTCTCTCTCTCTCTCTCTCTCTCTCTCTTTCTCTGGCCTTATCTACACGCCTTTTCTTTCGCTCGCTCCTGCACGTGCTTGCACATACTCTTGTCTCTCGTGTTCAGGTTCTTTCCGAGTCTCTCTCTTACGATTTTTTCGTTGACGTCATTTTTACTTTTTCCGCACTTTTGTTCTTCCTTTTCTTTTATTTTACGTCACCTCCTTCAGTTGCCACATTCCTTCTGCCAAATGAAGATAAGTAGCGGCTAATCTCTATGTTTGTTTGTTTGTCTATTTTGACAAAGGGTATTTACCCGAAATATTAATAAATTGTGTTGTACCCGTCTTTTCTAAGCGTGTTTCTTTCTCCGTTGGGTACTTCTTTGCATATTACACGCTTGGCAGTCACCTTTTTGGTCTGTGGTGGAGTTGTAGTCGAAGTATGATAAACCCACCAGACACACACGCACATAGAGTTCTTTAAAATAAACCTCGTTCAGCTGCAATCCGTCACACGTGGCTTAAGGATGTAGACAATACTGGAGTAACAGTTCCAACAATATTTAATTCAGCGATGCGATATCCACACAGTAATGCACTCTCAAATGCACAAACTACTGAATACAAAGTCTCTTCTGCTATGTCCTCACTACGACTCAAAGTTTCTCATACACAGCGTCTCTCGCAATAAAATGCGTATCTCTACAACTGACAAAGCAAGACAATGTACTCCCGGGCTTTCCCAGCGCCCTCCTTATAAATACTCCGAAATTCCAGAACCTTCTACGGAAATCATGCAACTCAACCAATCAGAACGAAACGCGCAGCCGAAACTCATTAACATGAACTTTCCAGAAACAATCAGGCTACAAAAACATGGCTGCTTACTTCAGCTCTAAACTCTAGTGTATAATTAAGTCACATAAAAGTATGGTATCCCTATCTATGATAGCTCTAAAAGGTACGAGAACATTCCCAAAACAAAATAAAAGCTGCTCACTTCACGCGCGCAGGAAAACAAAAAGTAGCTAAAATGTAGCGATGTCAACTAACCGATGTGACACTTACGAGGCCAGTAGACAGTGCCACCCTTCTAGCTCGCTCCGGACTAAACTCAACAAAACGAAAACGGCTCTACTCACGAACAAAAGAAAATCTTACTAAAAAGGTACGAAATCATAACCGTGATAGCTCAAATAAACAACATATCGTTACCTACGAATAACACATGTACGCTCTCACAGGATAACACAACCACAATCGTAACAGCGTACTTGCGAGATAAACAATGACACAAAAAGTGGGGTGGCCCTAAAGTTTCGACCATTAGTATATATATATATATATATATATATATATATATATATATATATATATATATATATATATATATATATATATATATATATATATATATTATATATATATATATATATATATGGATCGACTGGTACAGTTCAATGGTAGTGCCTAATGGATTATCGCCTCTGTCATGTTCTATGTATGTCGTGCGTAGGCACTTGAGGTCTTCATATATACCACATAATGAAATGATTTTGAAAATGAAGAGAGGAGTTTTCTTGTAAGAGGAATGAAGGAGATCCGAAAAGATTATATTGAGTCACATTTTGCTTGAAATCAGTAGTGCCGATAACTGTCAAGCATTTATTAGACCAGAACTATCAAAATGTCCGAGTCGTAAGACGAGGACATTTTGATTCGGGCCAAATAATTACAAATGTCGGATATCGGCACAATATCAAGCCAACTCTGGCTCAATATAATTTATGTACCCAGTTCAAAACAAAACTTTACAGACAAAACACGTGATTGGCAGACGACTGCGGACTATCGACTGAGCGCGCAGATTTCGTCTGACTATAAAAACATGAGTGCGTTCTACTCACAATTAGATCACAGATAATGCCGTAAAATACCAGCAGCTTTGTTTATTTTGTCTTTTTCTCGGGCTGTCCCTTACGCTATTGCTAGCGGTCTGTCTTGTCAGTGTCACTTGTTCAGCGATTCGTTTCGCTCGTTTGCTGGCGTCTGCTGTCCGTTCATGCGTCTGACCGGGAAAGAAATTTCAAGTTTTCGTTTACTAACAAGTATTTTAATTAATTGATACTGGACATATGGAACTCGTTAATGTTGCAGTATGAGCGTATTTCACGTTTCTGTTTTGACAAACGCAAGATCAAGACTTTGGGCCTGCAACGCTGAGATTTTGGGAAGGAAAGTATATCAAACAAAGTTCTGAATATTAATTTGCTTGTCATACAATAAATAATTTAAAGTGGGTAAACTGGGTACATGTGTCACAAGAAGGGACAGCTTTATGGAGTGGGCACATACAATGATAAAGCGCTTGAGGCTGGACGATTCCTGGTCGGTGCATGATTGAAGTCAACACAGTGTCGTTCTAAGACTTCGGTATAACAGGACAAATCGCCACAACAATCGTAGTAACAGTTCTCTCCCTCTCTCCGGCACTGCAACAGTGTCAATCCGTCAATCGATCGATCAAGCAATCCATTGATCAATCGGCCGGTCCGTCGGTCAGTCAGTCACGGGTGTGTTCCTAAGTATTTTATAAGAACATGGCTTCAACATCGCAGAGCATACTAAAGAACATTCCCAATGCGCAAAAGGCCAATGGTGGCTGACGTCGGTCCGTTGGCCTTTGCGCACTGGGATTTGGGGGAGGGGGAGATGAATGAGTGGGGGGTGGGGGGTGGGAGGGGAGGGGGTTGTAGAGTGCACAGTAGGTTGGTCTAGCTCTTTTACTAATTGCGATTACAATTATTATTACAACAAGCAACATTCCACCACCTCTCAGCGCGCCAACACCTTCCAGCCAATTTTCAGATGAACACACGGTGATTCAGTAGACCCGCTTAGGCCGAAAATCGAATTCTGTCTTTATCTTATTCTGTTACTTATTGATAAACTTTGTTTGTGTAAAATAGTCTTCCTAAGCACCTTTTCTACGTCTGAACATTTTCTGGAACAAAATTAGGTTCGTGACGTATATTTGTTCTTATTAAAAATAGCATGGGAAATTAAGCCGTCTGGCGTCCTGGCTAGTCTACTTTGTTTGCTTCGAAATAACAGAGCCATTTCTCAGTTTACTCAAAGACAAATGACGTCGGTAGAAGTTGAACTTTCGTATGACCCCGAAAATCAATGCATGGCATTTAAAAAACACAAAAACAAAACAAAACAAAACAAAAAAACAGAACAAAAAGAAACACAAAACAAAAAACAACAACTCGTTTATGAAGTTATTTATTGTGAACGTGTGAATGATAATCACAAAAACAATGACCAGTAGACATGACACAAATGAACAGTTTGTAACCTGATTAAGTGAACCATGACTCCACAGTCATGGGTTCATCCGAACAGTTTTCTCAGCCGTGAGGGGGACTATTTGTCTCCGTTTTGCTTTCCTCGCTTGATAGTTTTCGTTAAAAAACGGTTCATATCAAACTTGCATGTGAAAATATTCTTTGTTCTTGCATGACTATAGTAACGATTGTGTTATTGTTAAAAATAGCACGAGAAAATCCTTTGGCATTTGTCGTTTTACCGCTTCTATGTGGGCTGGATGAACTTGGATTCAAACCACAAATGCACTCACAAAATACAGGGAAGCCATTTCTTAACTTGGTTAGTTCGGGTTTAACGTCCACGGCACCGAAGTGATAATGGACGGCCCTGACGGGCGGGTTATGAGGGACAAAGAAATCTATTACCTATGGAGTACGACCTGAACACTGATCAACTCAGGCGCACTCCAACTGTGCCACCTTGATTTACCAGGACCTTTCAACGGACATGCTATTGAACAAACCCGTCTTTTACCCTGGATTGCGAGTCCAGTTACCGGGGCGGGACGGGGATTCGAACCCACGACCCGGTGATTCCCTTCGCTCTCCTGCTCCGACGCGTAACCGCCTGAGCTATTTCGGACTCTCCATTTCTTAACTTGTCGATAAACACGCTATTTATTCACTGGGCATGCGCAGTCCTAAGGGACATAATCATCGGAGAGACAACCACTATACAGGAGTTGTCTCCCATAGACCAATATGCTTCATTATATGATACCTCCCTCTTTTTAGTTAAAAATGTATCTAAACTGAAAAAATCAAATCTCATCTAACAAATGAAACTAAATCTTTCTCAGATAAAACCATAAAATGTAAGTGTTCAAGTTTTATACGACCAGCAAGGCGTCTATAACATTAATAATAAGAGAATCAGCAAAGTGTCTGTTTAATCATAATAAAAGAACGAACTTGAACCTAAAAACACAAGCTCTCAGCTATTACTCTACACAAACCTATCTATCGCAAAAAATGCGACTCTACATACACGGGTTACTACACGACAACGAAGATCAGATCCTCGAGTTACTGGAATCTTGCAGGCTTGATCACCACCCTGCCAGATCTAGTAGTGTATGGCTGTACAGTTTGTGAATCAGGTGGTCTGCCTGGAGGCTGTAGATTTTCTGTCTGGGCTGAGTCTTGCGCTGAAGGTGAATCCTCGGACTGTTGCGGCTGTTGAAGCTCATCGGGCGTCGTCGATCCGCTGGTTAACTCTTTGTTCTCGACCATCTGCCTCGGCTCACTGGCAGCAGCTGGACTCAGTATGCACACTGCGTCTAAGGTGCTTACGGTTACGTGTCAGTACTCCACTTCGAGTTTTTGACCAAGTACGACCTTGGTGCAACTTGACGGATCAGCACACCTGGACGCTTTCACCCGGTTTCCCGTTCATCCCTCACAAGGACAGGGTCTCCTGGGGGAAGCTCCGGTAAGGGACGTGCTGTCTGATCAATGTACTGTTTCTGATACAACTTTGATTCGGCGTCTCGCTGTTGTACAACTTTTGGATCAACCGTCTTTGGCACTAGCGTGGAAGGTAGCACAGGCAAAGTCGTATGCAGCCTGCGACCAAACGC
>BTPG01000004.1:167946030-168083530 GCA_036245525.1 Semisulcospira habei
AGAGAGAGACTCGGAAAGAACCTGAACTCACGAGAGACAAGAGTGTGTGCAAGCACGTGCAGGAGCGAGCGAAAGAAAAGGCGTGTAGATGAGGCCAGAGAGAGAGAGAGAGAGAGAGAGAGAGAGAGAGCGAGACGGAGAGAGAGAAAGAGAGAGAGAACGAATGGGGAGTACCCTTGGGCACGAAGTAGGCTGAGTGTCTAATACACAAAGCCTGCTAAACACCAACCCGAAGGCAAACTTTATATCACCTTCAAGTTGAGGACTACCTCGGAGAAAAACGGGAGAAGGAATGTGGCAACTGATTACCCGAAATATTAATAAATTGTGTTGTACCCGTCTTTTCTAAGCGTGTTTCTTTCTCCGTTGGGTACTTCTTTCCACTCAGACCATGGATGATGAAACCATACTCAAGAAGACAGCTGGACCATGACGAGCGCATCTTTAACTACAGACTGTCTCGTGCACGTAGAGTTGTGGAGAATGCTTTTGGTATTCTTGCCATGCGATTGCAGATTATGCTTGTGGAACTATGCAACAGGTACCAGAAACAGTAGATACCATCGTCTTGGCCTGTACTACCCTCCGCAACTTACTATGGATCACACAACATGCTGCACTACGCCAGGGAGGGAAAATGGCGGCCATGCACCATCTCCTGGCCGGCCGCTCCGACAAAATCCGTCAATCTTGTGCTAGGGAAGTGATGCTTATTCTTGTTATTTATCAGGCAGTGTTGTGCTATCAAGTTCTGCGGGAACAGCGATGTACTATTTCGACAACTTTATTTGATGGTTGTTGTGTTAAACTAAAACTTGGTCTTCATCTTGTAACCCTGACATCGACCGAGTCGGAATTTGGACTATTTTCGTGCCAGCCTATGTTTTCGAAGAAGAGCGTGCAGAGGAACTCTGGCCGAACAACCAAATATGTGCTATTCCGAGCTCCATCCTACATAATTCACAGACTAACACATTGCAAGAAGTTTCTTTATTCTGGCTGGCTCCACATAAAAGCTTGGAAGCATACAGAGAAGCCTTTACCAGCGAGCTTCTCTACGTTCTTACTACGTTCTCATTGCATTTGATCGCGGCGGCCGTGTTTATCAGTGTTGCACGTACTGCCTGGTCGGCCGACCATAGTTGCTGACAAATTATGTTTCCCAACAAGTGGCGTGCCAGTGAACACGACTGTGTGTGTGCGTTTTATTTCATCATAATGACTCACGGCTGTTGCCATAAAGACATGTATGTGTTATAATAGTGTTGACGGACTTTGTCGGAGCGGTGCCCTCTAAACACCGGCGCTGTACTAATGGCGACGGACCCCCATGTGCTGTTTTGACCGTTGTTTTATCAGTGTTGCCTAGATCGGAGATCATTTCCGTATCGACGGTATCTCATGTTGTTTCTGGTTTTAACTTGTTCTTTTTTTTCATGTACTAGCTTTAGTCAAGTCATCATCATCATCATCATCAGTCCCTTGCCCGAACTGGGCGTTGGGGGGACTGAAAGGCAGCAGCAACAGACAGTGCTCTCCACTGAGTTCTATTTTGGGCGGTGGCAAGCAAGTCTGGCATCTCGAGTTTAGTCAAGTAGGAACTTAATAAAGAACGTATAATAGTGTGTTCAGGAGACATAGGGCTGACTTAGTATTCTATTTTTGTCAGGAAGGTTCGGGTCGGGATGAGGCCACTGGCGTTGGCCATAGAGATGCCTTGGCGACGGGCTTCACCCGTCCCGAGTCATTGTCCATTTTGTAACTCTGTTATTGTAATTTGTCAAATGAGCAAGTGAGTGAATGTGAACAGCGCCTGCGGTGGCAAAATTGTAATTGCCCCTTGAGGGATAAATAAAGTTGTTTTGAATTTGAATTTGTTGATGAAGAAGACAACAGTCACAACCTAGTTCCAGGACAATGGAGACAGGGTACGGAACTTGCTGACGGAGAGGCAGGTTATCAGAGAAATGTTGCCAACGCTACTGGTATCGCACAAAGGAACTATCTTAAAGAGTACTTCAACTCCGAGGCAGCGGCTGTTGAATGGCAGGAGAACATGCTTTGACTCGAATTTATTATAAGATAAAATAGTTTATTACCGTATGTTTCCATGTACAAAGAAACAATAAAAACATTGGAATCTGTCGCGATGTCAGTTCATCATCATCATCAGTCCCTTGCCCGAACTGGGCGTTGGGGGGACTGAAAGGCAGCAGCAACAGACAGTGCTCTCCACTGAGTTCTATTTTGGGCGGTGGCAAGCAAGTCTGGCATCTCGAGTTCGGTCCATTCTTTTATGTTTGCGACCCAACTCTTTCTCTGACGACCTCGCCGACGACTTCCTTCGAGAGTGCCTTGGAGGATAGTCTTGGACAAGGTGTTGTGTCGGGTCACGTGGCCAAACCAAGCAAGCTTGCGCCGTTTCACGGTTGCCAGAAGGGGTTCATGTGGGCCCACCAGGGAAGTGACGATGCTCCGTACATATTCGTTGGTCTTGTGCTCGCGGTACGAGATGTGGAGCAACTTCCTCAGGCACTTGTTCTCAAAGGCCTGGATTTTCTTTTCTGAGTCTGCAAGCAGCGTCCAAGTCTCACAGCCGTAGAGTAGAATAGACACTACGAGGGACTTGTAAAGCCTGTACTTGATGGTGAAGCTGATGGAGTTACTTCGCCATATCCTGTCCAGCCTGGCCATTGCGGATGTTGCTGTACCTATCCTGATACGGATCTCTGCTATGCAACTACCGTCTTTGGACAGGGTGGCTCCCAAGTACTTGAAGCTATTGACCTCTTCTAGCTTCTGGCCGTTCATGTGAATGTTGCTGCTGCTGTCGCTTGTGGTGTTGATCATCACTTTGCTTTTATCCGTATGATCTCCATGCCATAAGACCCTGCGCTACTTGAAAGTTTGTCTGTCAGGTTTTGCAGCTCACTATTGCTGCCTGCCATGAGGTCAATGTCGTCTGCGAATCGAAGATTGCACAGGGATCTGCCACCAATAGAGATTGAAGTATGGTGGTGTGGAGGGTTTCCTGCATGATCTTCTCCAGGAATATGTTGAAAAGGACAGGAGAGAGCAGGCATCCTTGACGGACACCGATCGTCGTCCTGAAGAACTCGCCTGACTGATTGTTAAGTAGAACCGCGCTGCAGGCGTTCTTGTAAAGCGCTTCTATCATTTGGATCAGCCCCTCCTCTATGTTGAACGATCTCATGACTTGCCAGAGTCAGTTACTAAGATTAAAATAACACACACACACACACACACACACACACACACATATATATATATATATATATATATATATATATATATATATATATATATATATATATATATATATATGTGTGTGTGTGTGTGTGTGTGTGTGTGTGTGTGTGTGTGTGTGTGTGTGTGTGTGTATATATATATATATATATATATATATATATATATATATATATATATATATATATATGTGTGTGTGTGTGTGTGTGTGTGTGTGTGTGTGTGTGTGTGTGTGTGTGTGTGTGTGTGTGTGTGTGTGTTTAATAACGGCGAACGGGCACGCCTTATTGATTCAGTTATAAGCTCACTGTACACATTCCGACAAGTTCTACATCAACAGGGTCTAGCTGCGGTGGTGGTTCAGGGGAAGTCGAGCGTGTCCTCTTCTTAAGCCGAGATTTTCGACGAACAGGAGACATCTTGTTGAATGCCTTCTTCTTTGGAGCCATGTATGTAGAGGAGATATGCAGAGATGTGCCTTCTATGAATGAAGTGTTCGATTTTGCAGCTGTTATACGTTTTCCCAAATCGTAACTAACAATACGTAAGAATACGTAAAGTATACGTATCTATTCGTAAAGTACTCGTAACTACACGTAAATTGCTCGTAATAACTCGTATCAATCCGTACAGCCATCGTAACACGACCAGAATGACATCGTTAACAACACGTAAGCTCTCATAAAATCCGTAAAGAATACGTAAACATATCGTAAACTAACCGTAACAAATTGTGAACAAAAATTGTTACGAGTCATTTACGGATTCTTGCGAGCGGTTTACGTATTGTTGCAAGCGGTTCACGATACTTACGGATTGTTACGAGTTATTTACGGGACAAATAAATCCGTGGAGAATCGTACGAAGATTTTTTACATCACATGTCAAAAAATTTGCCTCTCCTTTCACGGATCCGAGTGTCTGTGTGTTGTGACGAGTTATTTACGGATAACAGCGAGTTATTTACGGATGCTTGCGATTGACTACGCGTTGGCGATCCGTAAGGACTCGTATGAAAAATCCGTGTATGTGAAGGGGGTATTATAAAGAGCCTGTTTGAAACGGTCAGTTGTGCATAGTGGCCACCGCTGGCGTGTCCCTAAAGCATGTTCTTAATTAAACGAACTTTAGTTCGCGAACTCGTACGAACTACAGTTCACGATCTCGGACGAACCAGGTTGGTTCTTAATTGGACGATCTAAAAATACGGCGAACCTAGTTCGAAGTAGTCCACGAACCCCGGCAAACCATAGTTCGCTGTCGGAAAAGGTTCGCACAACGTGTTGAGCAAACCAAGGCGAACCTTTTCTCTGATTGGTCAAAACTTTTACCCTCTTCTGCGTTGGAGATAAGAAGACAGTCACCGATACAAACAAATATGGCGGACGGCGATATTTCACTCGTGCGAAGAACAAGAACTATTTTTATTGATTTGTGGGAGGCGCAACGCTGTTTGTGGGGTCGCTACTGCAAGGAGTACAAAAACAAACATCGTTCACATCGCGAAGCGGCAGCCATTTTGAACACCTTTGCAGACAGTAAGTACGCCGAATCAAGCACTTCAGTTAAAAAAGAGAACCATGGCAAACCTGGTTTGCTGAAGTTCGCCTAGGTTTGTTCAACCTCAATTAAGAAACAAACCAAAAGATCGCCGATCTTCTCCGATCCAGGTTTGCCGATCAAAATTTCGTCCAATTAAGAACAGCTCTTATGCGCTGGTTTCACTGCAAGGTGGCTGACTAAATTAATGGCAAGCAAAAGAACTGCGACATCATTGGAATATTTGGCCTAAAGTGTTTTCGATGATTCCAAAATGTCGCATTTCTTTTGCTCGTCAGTCGACAACGATAGTTCTGGGGTAGTGTCAAATTAGACAAGGTGCAACGCTAATCTGGCACTACCCTTGAACTATCGTGGTAGATCCGTCTCCCACACCAAAAAGTAAAGTTGAGTCAACACACAGTTTGCTGAAAATTTCTTACATTTATTGAAAACACGAACTAAAAGAAACGGCACTATAGGAACGTCTTCAGAAAAGGAGGCGTGTTTATTACTGTTATTTATTTCGTTAACCTGCAAGCATTTTTAAAACCACGCATGCCTGGTCAAAAGGTCCACTCGTGCTGAATGTTCAACTTGATTTGAAGACAACAGCGTGCTGAACGGCACTGGAAAGTTGTGTTGCGTACTCGCGATTCTCTGGAATATTCTCTGGAGTATTCACTTTGAGGTGAAGGTCTTAGGAAACATTTTGTATTGTGCACACTGTGGGTTTGGGTTATTTCGAGTTTGACGTCACTGCAGACCACGAATCCAAAACAAAAGTCGCATTTTGAAACACTAAAAGAAGAAAATTGCGAAGAATGACGTCGACGGTTAGTTAGTTAGTTTGGTTAAACCCTTTTAGCTCCAGGTCCCATTTTTCAGGTGTTGCCTAACGACTATGTACCAGTTGTTGGAGATGGATTGATCATGATAATTCAAGGGTAGTGCCAGATGAGCTTGGCGCCTTCAGGCGCCAAACTCATCTGGCACTACCCTTGGATTATCATGTTCAATCCATTTCCTGCTGCAGGGTCCCGAGGCTAAAAGGTTTAACGCCCGGACCAGGCGACTAAGGAAATCTCACGGGGGATGGGTAAAAATCTGGCCAGCCAGACTAAAAGAAAGGTCTTAAGACAAGGTGTAAGTATATCTGTAAACTATTTCACGCTAAAATGTCGCACGAGTCTTTAAAGGAAAAGTCTGCAGACTCTCAAAAACAAAAATAATAAAATTCACATTGTCTATGAACGCCCAAAATCTTGCTAAAAGTATACGATTCTCTCAGAAAACTGAAGATTTTGTCCGAGGAAATATCCCGGAACAAAACCTTCAGAGAGTCTGCTGTGAAGTGAGTATATCTTGTAGGAAATATCCCGGAACAAAACCTTCAGAGAGTCTGCTGTGAAGTGAGTATATCTTGTAGGAAATATCCCGGAACAAAACCTTCAGAGAGTCTGCTGTGAAGTGAGTATATCTTGTGTCAGTTAGGTCGGCAAAGTGTTTAACAGAAAACTGCTCATCACAGGCATAATAATAATAATAATGAGTACTTGTACAGCGCTTAATCTCGGATTAGAGCTCTAGGCGCTTAACAAAAACTAATTGTAGAAAAATAACTAATTACAAAAACGCAATTTACAGAAAAGTATTTTTTAAAAAAATACAACCATGAACTCTCTTCTTGTTTTAGTAAATAAGAGTGCGTAACATAAGTGTGGCCGGTGTGGAGCCGAGCCGCAGCGATAAGGATGACTGTCGGACACTTTAGGAAGAGCTTCATGCAGCTTGTTAGCTTCCTCTTTGTCTCACTCGGACTGCCACTCGCGGGCTATGTACGCACTAATCACATGTTTAAAATCACTACAAACAGTCTGTACGTCAAGGGCAGGGTCATTGCGGGCATCGTTGGTAGCAGAATCTGCGATCCTGTTGTCTTCGATGACCACGTGCCCTGGGGCCCAAACAGAAATGAGGTCATAATATGTCTGCATCAAGTCTGCGTACGAAGGAATGTTGTGGGTCACAGCGACCCAAACCATGAGGTGAAGGTCGCAAGCAGCATCGCTGTCCCTCGCTCAATGAGAATAGTTAATATACTTAATCAGTTCAGCCCGGACACAGTACAAAGGGATCGAGACACACTGACCATGATAGTTCATGGGTGGCGCCAGAAAAGCTTGGCGCCTAGAGGCGCCAAGCTATTCTGACACTACCCTTGGACTGTCATGGCCGTTCTCCTGAACTGGTGTGTGACCCTTAGAAGACAACTGCCAGATTTTGAAATTGCGACCTGGGCGTTTAGTGTTTTCAGGCCGATAGTCCCAAATTTGCGAGTTGTGCTTTAAAGACTACATAACGATCAACCATGATAGTTTAAGGGTGGTGTCAGAATAGCTTGGCGCCTCTAGGCGCCAAACTATGGCACTACCTTTGAAATTTCATCGTCGATCCGTATTATGTACTGTAATGTTTCAGGGCTGTGTGGCTTTATCCTGTGTCACTTCTAGTACCTCCTTTGTATTTCCTTTATTTAAACTAGGCGCCTGATTGTCTAGACACTCCGCGCTAGTAAGCAACAGGTTTTCGGGCCGACAAGGTGCCTGTAGTGGTCCACGCTGGACCGACGACCATAGTATCTCACAGGAAATTGTGTTCTGGAAGTGAAGAGGTCGGGGTAAGACGCACAATTCTTGCTGCTCCCCTCTCACTGCCTCGGCCTCTAGTTGCCGTTCTGGTACGCTCTAAAACAAAAAAAAGTATAAACATTGAGCAATCACTCACACAAGAGATTACATGTCGTTCACTGGCGAACGAAAGTGGACAAGGCGCAGCTGCAAGAGACTGACACAGATCCTCATGAGCTCCAGCAGTTGCGGGGGCTCATGAGGATCTATGACAATGTCTCTTGCTGAGACCCCTTTGTTTCCGTGTTACTTGTACGACAGCGGCGTTTCGGTGTTCAATTAACAAGTACCGTAACTTTCGGATTATAGGTCGCCGGGACTTGTTTTGCAAGCTTTAACCCACATCATACTGAGGCTAAAAGCTTCAAATGTGTACACTGCCATATGCAAGCTACATTATAGTACTTACAGATAAGGATATAGACCAATGGCTTTAGTTCAAAGGTGGTGCCAGAATAGCTTGGCGCCTAGAGGCGCCAAGCTATTCTGGCACTACCCTTGAACTATTTTCGTCAAACTTATTTCACACGCTGGTGTATTCCGAATGATAAGGGTTAAACCCTGCGGCTTAAACAGCGATGCGGCTTGTTTGCGGATTTTTCCGATTCCAGGAGCATCACACCCTCGTCTATTCTTCAGCTTCTCTGTAACTCAACATAATAATTATACTAACTTCCATTAAAAACGCGAATTTTTCAACATAGCGCTTTTCTTCGTAAATATGCTTTAATCCGGTTTATTTCGACGTCATTTATTAGAAAATGTTATGAAGAGTGTGTTATGTCGTGTGCAAATAGAATGTTTAATCTTAAAAATCGCACATCTATGATTTATGACGTCATCAGTGACACTACCATCACAGGATATTGAAAGTGAAATGGGGAGCATCTGCAGAGGACACAGCTGAAAGAAAGCCAACCAATGTGCAGTGTCACTAGGTTCCGTGTGCATGAAAATCCGGCCTTTTTGGTCTTGACCTACTTTTCGTTTGTCAAAGGCAACTAAATAATGAACATGAACTACAAACATGAGAATCAAAAAGTTCTTTATTTTTAGGTTAGTGGCCATATTTACCTGATCAAATGGATATGGGTATGTTCTTTATCTGTGTGTCAGTCACTGGAGCATACGAAATGGTGTGAAATTAATTCACATTAAATCAAATAAGATTTATTAAGAAAATGATGTGCACCGGAAGTTCTGGTTCTCTAATGAATTTTTCGAGTCAAATTTCGTTTGAGGCATCACAAGCAATCCACACAACTTGTGTGTTAAAACATATCACAGGTAACTTGCTTCACAGAGTGTGTCCAATTTTGCTTATTTTCATCACTAATAAAACCCTGTGTCATCCAAGATAGCCATGGGCGATAACTCATCCAATTTTTGTGTGAAGGTAGCTCAGACAGTAGGCTGAACATCTGAAGTAAGCAACAAATAAAATTTTCTTGTTTTGCTGTCACAGTGGCTCAATGTTTGCGGGTACGCTTACAAACACTTTTCGCGTTTTTAATGGAAGTTAGTATATCGTGTTTACTGTTCACTAATTTTTCGATGAGCTCCATAAAGTGTTAACTGTTCACATTGTTACAGTGTTAACTGTTCACTTTTTAAAATCAAAGATGCATACAATTGAAGCATTCAGATCACTTGCTCAAGCACACACCCTCATCATGCCGAAAACGAGACGAAATGCCTACGATACAGCTCCGACACCGAAGAAAAGACTTCAGTGTATTCAGTGAACAGGATGATGACGACACTTAATAAATGTGATTATCTTAAGATTATGAACTTTATTTTTGTTGTATATATTTGCGGTTTATAAATCAGTGCGGGTTATTTGTGAATGAAGTAGAGATTTTTTTTTTATTTAGTGGGTGCGGCTTATAATTATTCAGGTGCACTCAATTGACCGAAATTTACGGTATTTCAGAAACACAATCTGCGACCAGTGGCAGGGAAGGGGTTAAAGGCCATCTTTTAGTAAATAATAATAATGTATATTTATATAGCGCGTATTCCAATTGGCTCTAAGTGCTTTACAATTTCAACATATACAGTAAACATATATACATAAAAACAAAATTCACAACTAAATATATTGGGACATACAAACTAGACATCACACACATATCACATCACACAATCCACAATCCAAAAACCACATTCATACAATGTAAGCAGTTATACTACTATCTTCTACCATTGCACTACTGTTCAGTGGCAAAAGACAGGCAAAACAGGGTGGGTTTTCAGGGCCCGTTTGAAAGCTGAGGCAGATTCGCTTTGTCTGATTTTAACCCTTATCATTCGGAATACACCCGTGTGTGAAATAAGTTTGACTAAAATAGTTCAAGGGTGGTGCCAGAATAGCTTGGCGCCTCTAGGCGCCAAGCTATTCTGGCACCACCCTTGAACTAAAGCCATTGGTCTATATCCTTATCTGTAAGTACTGTAATGTAGCTTGCATATGGCAGTGTACAAATTTGTAGCTTTTAGCCTCAGTATGATATGGGTTAAAGGGGAGGACCATAAGACAGGAGCTTGGTAAGCAAAGCTACGCTGGCCAAAGGTTTTTGTGTGGACAGATGGAATTCGTAGCTTCCTTGTATCAGCTGCAGAGCGAAGCTCTCGAGAAGGTGCATATACGCGTAACATGTCAGTCAAATACTCTGGGCTCGTGCCTGACAGACAGTTATAGCAGATGGACAGAAGCTTGTACTGAATGCGGGCAGAAACTGGCAGCCAGTGTAGTGACTCAAGGATAGGAATTATATGATCAGATTTACGTGCTTTCATGACAAGACGAGCTGCGCTGTTCTGAACTGTCTGAATGGTGGTCTTTAATGACAGGTGACACTTTTTGCCCTTCAAAGACTTCGATTCTCTTGAGGGAGCACCTGCCACACACACACACACACACACACACACACACACACACACACACACACACACACACACACACACACACACACACACACACACATATTGCTTGATCTCTCTCTTGGCTTGACTTCGCAAACGAAGATTTTATAGGAGTTGCCCACGACGTCTGCAGGCTTGTTCGTGGCTGCGGAGGCCAATCCGAGACAGGCAGGTTCGACCGCAGTGGCTGCAGGGGAAGGTATGGCCAGAGTTCTGAGCTGCGGCATCTCTGGTTTTTTTTTTTTATTATTATTTTTTTTTTATTTTTTTTTTTTTTATTTTTTTTTTTTTATTTTTTATTTTTTCTTTTTTCTCCTGAGCCGCTTGTCCTTAAGGCTAGCTCTGTGAGAGTCCTCAAAGGAGACAGCTGCCTTGTAAATGGTGGAGCGCCAGGTGTCACGGTCCGCAGCAAGCGAAGACCACTGGTGGTGGTCGATTTGGCAGGCACTAAGTGACTTCTCGAGACAGTCTTTGTATCTCTTTTTTGGTGCCCCTCTGTCACGGTGTCCAGTAGCAAGCTCGCCGAACAGGGTGATCTTTGGTAGGCGATGATCCTCCATCCTGGAGACATGCCCCGCCCAGCGGAGCTGTGTCCGCAGCAGCAAAGCCTCGATGCTCACAGTTTCAGCCTGTTCAAGGACCTCGACGTTGGTGACATAGTCACTCCAGTGAATGCCCAGGATGGTACGCAGGCAGCGCTGGTGGAAGCGTTCGAGGAGTCGTAGTTGGGTGCGGTAGAGGGCCCAGTATTGCTTGATACAGTGCCGATAACAGGCAGATGTGATTACCTGACCCGAATCTAAATGTCCGAGTCGTAAGACGAGGGCATTTTGATCGGTCAAGCAATCACATTTGGCTGTTTATCACCACTGTATTAAGCAAAATGTTGCTCAACATAATGTATGTACCCAGTCCAAAACAGACTTTACCAGTCCTTCCGATTACCGCCATTGGTGCTGAAGTGGTCAATTTAGCTATATATGAGACATAAAACGGTCCATCTTGACACTACTAACCGAAATGTACTCAGCGCAAATCCACCCAGGCGTACATCCACCCAGTGCAAATGTGTTCCTCTGATTTTCCATTTACTTTTAGAACTAAATAAATGCAGTGTGAATCTTAACAGCATAATTCCACCCAGCATAAATCGACAAAGGCTTGAATTTACTCGAATAAAAAATATCTCAACGTAATAGCGACTGCACACATTTACGCTGGGCAGATTTACGCCCAGATTCATTGAAGCTGTGTAGACTTTCGTTGGATATTTTTACGTTTTTTTTTAGATTTGCGCTAAAATATAGCGAATTTACCCCTTCAGCGCCACTGATAGTGGCACTGTATGTACTACACTACTAGAAAAATCCCGTCACCACAAAACTTTTAACGTCACATAGTCTGGAGTTCACGTCAGACTTTTCTGAAATGTTGCAAAGGAGGTGACATGACGTAAAGTTTACATGCATATAGGCTGAAGGGAACTTTACCGTCCAACACCAAATGTATGCTTCAAACATACAGAACCTAGCAAATCTAGCACTGCGGAACATGTTTCATCGCCCAAATTTCCTCTAGCACACCTCCGATGTTGGAGAAAACAGGTGGATAAGCTGTCTTAGGTGGACCACAGACATTAATTTCTATATCTATTTATGAACCTGGGTGTGATACTTCCGATGTGTGTTTGTCTGTCCAAATGGTGACCTGTTGTGTGCCACGTATTGGACTGTCGACTGACTCAACGTGGAGATTTCGTTTGACTGTGTAGACATCAGTGCTTTCTATAATCGTGCGTGTTGTTGATTAAAGTCTACTTATAACTAGAACACGGATAATGACGGAAAATGCCAGCAGGTTTGTTTATTTAGTCCTATTCTAAGGTTGTCACTATCACTAGCGGACATCAGTGTCGTCAATCTCAATAGTATGGCGATTCGATTCGTGTGTTTGCTGCTGTCTATTCTCCGTTTATGTGTGTGCATTAGAAAAAAAATTCTAATGAATCTACTAAGAAGTATTTCATTACTAGTGAGCATAAGGAGCTTGCTAATGTGACAGTATGCGCATATTTAGCGTTTTTGCACTGCGGACAGAGGCAAGCATCAAGATTGAGTCTTTCTTGTCTGCAAGGGATTATGAGGAGGAAAGTATTTGTTTTCATTCCTCCACTATTTTCGTAAAAGAAATCAAGAAGACTTTTTCCGACCTGGATCACGCCAGACATGACTGACGTCAAAGAAAATTGACTTATGACGTAATTTAAAATCTTTCATGACGTTGTCATCTCCAGTACTGAGTGTGATTGTTGTTTCGAACAAGACTAAGCAACTTTGACTTAGAACGTTTTGGTGATCTTTTATAGAACAAAACTCGCATCCAAGATGCGTCACAGAAGGTTACAAGAAGTCCGCCTTTTGTCGCTACAAGGGTTTTTGTATCACGGTCACATGGTACGGTTTACGCTAAAGCGACTGGCCGTGTGACGTAGGGATGAAAACAATGCTTGTTATACAATATATCAGTACATGTGTCAAAGAAGGGGAGATTTTAAATTTTATGGAGTGGATATATATATATATATATATATATATATATATATATATATATATATATATATATATAATATATATATATATATATATATATATATATATATATATATATGTGTGTGTGTGTGTGTGTGTGTGTGTGTGTGTGTGTGTGTGTGTGTGTGTGTGTGTGTGTGTGTGTGTGTGTGTGTAAGTGTTTGTGTAGACGAAAGAGCTAAAATGGGTGACTGTCTTTACCATCCTTATGGAAAATGGGGGTGTGTATAATTCTGGGTTCCCAAGTCAGACACCCACTTTTTCTGAGGGTTGTTTCTGCATTGTCTTGCGGTAAAGATTCATAAAAAGTAAAAAAATCCGTTTTTCTCATTTTGGCGTTAACACATGCACTTTTGTGTTTAACAGACACGCCGGTAGTGTGTTTAAAAACTTGTCCCTCCCAGCAATGTGTGTTGTGCACACAGAACCCTGAAAATGAGCGTGTATCATGTATTACATCACCCTTCTCAGCTATAAATAACTTCATAGCTGATATGGGTCAGGGGGGATATTTTGTTGTTTCAGGGTGTAAATTGTTGATGTTTCTACAAAATTAGGTTTGTTATTTGATAGTGTGGTTGTTTTGTTTAAAAAAAGTGTTGAGTTGTAATGTACTTCCGGGGTGATGTGGAGAAAGGTCATGTCTAGTGGGAGAAAGGTCATGTTTGAGATTCATGTATACGTTCACCAGGGACTTAGCCTATTCGTTTTCTACGTTTGTTTCCATGTCAGATGAAGAATATTTGATCTGAAACGTCGTTGTTTGTTTCTATTTTAAAGGGTTTTCTGCCACTATCTTCTGTTTTAGTTTGACTTAGCCTATAATTATATTCGTGCGCCGGTTGCTAAGAAGTGAAGTGATTGTATGAGTGCGCATTGTAAGAGAGGACGTTTAGACTTTGGGTGAGGCTGCTGTTGTCTTTTGTCCTGCCCGACCTTTTGGTTGAACCTGTTGCTTTATTTTGTAGGTTTGTCGATGTTATCAATGCCGCATCTCCTTTTGGATTGTATGCACAAATTGATTGAATGGAAATGACGTCACAGAGTCAGCGTCGTTTGTTTCATGCGTCGTCTGCTACAGTCAGTCGTTTAGTGCAGTTAAAAGAGTGCAGGCTTGGATGGGCCATTTTCTGATGTAATAGTAAAGTATTATTTGTGTGAATGCTGTCCGTTTGAAGGAAGGTTGATTGATTGTACATTGCTTAACGTCCCGACAGCAACAAGACTTTCTCAGGACGTGCCTGCACTGCTAGTGACAAAAACTCAACAGAATATTGAATGTATGTCGCCAGCCGGTCCAATACGTTAAATAAAACCTACAACATGGGGCCTAAATAAAGCTAAGACCATTTAGCAACACACATCGAATATCAAGAGCCACAGGCAGCGCAGACAGTAGGGAGAGTTTAAAAAAGGAAAATGCAGGTGAATGGGCCAAGGGTAGACAGAAACACATGCCCCCGGAATATAGAGAAAAACCCACCCTGTGGGGCTGACCAGGGTGCCCCTGGGAACTAAAAAGTCCCCCAGGGCAGACCCGGTTGGGGGTGTTTGAAGGAAGGACTGGAAAGTCGAGTGTTGAGGGCAGACCGTTTGGGGGTGTTTCAGGGAAGGACTGGAAAGTCGAGTGTTGAGCAAAGAGAGAAGGCGAGGATGGGAAAAATATCCAGCACTATACGTTGGTTGGAATAGATGCATATCAGTTACGACACGCTTGTAAATTAAAACACTTTTAACCCCACCCGGGTCTGCCCTGGGGGACTTGGGTGGGGTTAACTACTTTTTATTTCCCAGGGGCACCCTGGTCAGCCCCACAGGGTGGGTTTTTCTCTCTATTCTGGGGCATGTGTCTCTGTCGGCCCTTTGTCCATTCAGCTGTATTTGCCTTTTTTAAAACTCTCCCTACTGTCTGCACTGCCTGTAGCTCTTGATATTGGATATGTGTTGCTAAATGGTCTTAGCTTTATGTAGGCCCCATGTGTTAGGTTTATTTAATGTATTTGACCGGCTGGCAACATACATTCAATGTTCTGTTTAGTATGTTGTTGTTTTTCCACAAGCAGTGCAGGCACGTACTGAGAAAGCCTTGTTGCTGTCGGGACGTTAAGTAATGTACAATAAAACACTTTTAACATTAAGAAAAGTTGAGTTAAAAGAGGTTTTAAAACGGTTTTCATAAAAACTTTTGCCCGACACGCTTCTAAAAACAACATTTTCTTCGTTTTAAACCTTGTACCGCGCCATAAACGCCGCGATTGCTTTTCAGTCTTAGCTGTCCTATAGTGTGGAATGTGGGACTTTGCCAACTGGATCCATCTGGTGCACTCCAAATGAGTATTTGTGAGTGGTTCGACGTGCAACTCAGTGTGCGCCTCTGAAATGACCTACTGATTCCACTGATAATGAAAATCTTTCATTCATAAGAGCGCATTGAGCAGCTCTATAAACCAAAAGTGATGACCCCCTCTCCCCCCCCCCACAACCCCCCCCCCACCCCCCCACCCCACACACACTTCTCCCCCCCCCTTCCCCCAACCCCCTTACAACCCCACTCAAACAATCATAATAGTAAAATCAACCAAAGGTATCTTTAGTGAGGTATTTTCACTGTAATCCCAGTTTTGTGTAAGAGGCACCCACTTTTGGGGTAAAAACCCATTTTTTTTCCATTCAGTGGCTCTGTTTCTAGAAAATGTCTATTTTATTTTAAGTTGTAGAGCTTAGTTATAAGGTGAGTTCTAAACATTGGCATCAACTCCAGAGCCCTAGAATAAATAGAAATATGGGAACCCATTTTCACATAAAATGGTAGGTAACCCAGACTGAGGGTTTTGTGTTCATGTGTGTGTGTGTGTGTGTGTGTGTGTGTGTGTGTGTGTGTGTGTGTGTGTGTGTGTGTGTGTGTGTGTGTGTATGTGTGTGTGTGTGTACTGTAAAAAAAAAAATTGTTGAGGATTTGTATCTGGTTGTAATCGACGTGCTTTGTCTCTAATACGAAGGAAAGTCGACCTCAATATTGGGTAAGACTGACAGTTAAATGTTTATTTACATGAGACAGCTGTGAGATGATCGTTGTTTTTAAAAAACCTCTCTCAATGCATAGTTAGATCTAAACCACAAAAAAAAAAAAAAAAAAACTAGAAAGCCAACACAAAATTGAATCAATGGATGGATGGATGGGTGGATTGTGGGTGGGTGGGTGGGGGAGTGGATGGATGGATGGATAAAACGAGCGAAAGAACGAAGAGCGATCGAATGATCTAACCTGATCCGAATATCTTCCTTAGATTTGATGAGCAGCGTGAAGTCCCCTTCTCTTCCTGGGTTGTCTGCGTGAACGAGCAGTAGGTAGTGTCCCTTCTTCAGCATGTAGGAGGCGTCGAAGTCAAAGTCCCGGATGCACTTGCTGTTCTCTCCGTTTGTGGTCTGCAGTACCTTTGAGACCTGGTGCTTAGCGTAGATCTGTTCGTACGTCATTGGGATCCGTTCCCCAGCATCCAACTGAAGTAGAGTAAGAAGGAGAGACCAATAAACAGAACGACAGACGTATGTGCAGGGCGGGAGAGAGAGAGAGAGAGAGAGAGAGAGAGAGAGAGAGAGAGAGAGAGAGAGAGAGAGAGAGAGAGAGAGAGAGAGAAATGGATGGATGGATGGATGGATGGATGGATGGATGGATGGATGGATGGATGGATGGATGGATGGATGGATGGATGGATGGATGGATGGATGGATGAATGAAGCTACTTTAATGAAACTTTGAGAGAGAGAGAGAGAGAGAGAGAGAGAGAGAGAGAGAGAGAGAGAGAGAGAGAGAGAGAGAGAGAGAGAGAGAGAGAGAGAGAGAGAGAGAATGAATGAATAAATGAATAAACAGCACGGGTAAGGCTGACATAGGCCCGGGCTGAACCATTTTGCTCATTGAGACCACTTGCTTACCGAGTAGAGCCAAAGGCCAATACAAAGGGCTGGCTGGTTCCTGTCCTGGAGCACCCGAAACACAACGGGAGTTCCTGTCAACATAGTGGTCTGTATCGTTAGACACCCGTATCACTTTTGGAGTATTCCCGCAATCAGTCCTGACATATAAATAAATTATACGTGAGGCAATATATTCCCAGAGCGTAAAGGCCATCGGGGACACGTCGGCGGCCCACGTCGACCCGACAGCCTTTTGCGCATTGGGTTCCTCGCATGGCACGCATGTTTACTGAGAAGATTGGATTGTAAACCTGGCAACTTCGAACCCACCTAGAAATGACTTCCTCACGTTCGCTAGAGTCCCGCACTTCAGTAGACTCACTGTCTACCCCACCCAAGTTCTCCTAACGCCCGATATTGCCTTCTTAACCCACTGACTGACAAGAAAAGGCTAACACGATCCAACTGCAAGAGACACAGATCCTCATGAGCCCCCGCGACCGCGGGGGCTCATGAGGATCTGTGCCTCTTGCCGCTGAAACCAATTTGTATCTACGTTTCTTGGACGGTTGCCGGTTTTGGTCGTTGAATGAATAAAGATTTCAAAAATGTACATACAGTGGCAGGGAAGGGGTTAAACACATTGGTATAGATTCGCATTTTTGTGCTTAGTAAAAATAATCTTCCTTCTCTGAATCCTTAAAATTACTTAATGGTGACAAGCAGCCACGGATTCGAAAAAGCAAGCCATTCTTACACCAAACAGTGAAATTTAGATTGTGATTACATCGTCACACAAAATACGCCCTCATGCCATTTACAGTGTATCTTCAAAATTTGTTACGGTATGGTTACGGTCACTGGCACTGAGGAGAGAAAAGCCCATGCAGGGGCTCTAAATTTACAATTTATCTGATTAACTCTATTGGCCTGTGGAGATAGATCTTCATAACCACTGTGCGTTTTCAGCGGTAGGCCTACTTAGTTACTGTCGCCCACGTCACAAACTGGCACATGAGGATCTGTGTCTCGCTGAGAGTAGGTAGTTCTTTGCTCGGAATAACCGTGCTCACGATATACATTTTTAGAAGCATAGATGACAATGGACCCGTACGAAGCGGAGAACCTCATGAGTCTCGTAAAGGTTTAATAGGCGAAGAAGGCTCCATGCCGCCATGAGGATCTCGTATGCTTACGTCAGCTAGAGGCATAGACAATCCTTCGCCTATTCATCCTCATGTGCCAGCTATAATGACGTGGGCGACAGTAACTGAGTAGGCCTACCGCTGAAACGCACAGTGGTTTGGAAGATCTGTCTTCACAGGCCAATAGAGTTGATCTGAGATAAATTGTGTCCAGTCAAAGCCTACCGGCCAGAGTCTGCACACACAGCGAGGGGCGCTTCCCGCCAAAACAACCGGAAGCATGATTCCTCTTTGTGCAATGCTTTGTCTACTTTCGGAACCCCACACACCACTGAGTGCAGATCAGTCCTCATGGTCCTTGTAGCCTGAGTGATTCCAATGAGCTCCTGCCGCAAAAGTCAGAGCATGAGGATCTGTGCCGGGCGTCTCATTGAGACTGACTGAGACACTTCACCGCGTTTCGCGGTCAAAATTGTGCTCAAGCAACTGACTCTGAGTTTGCAAAAAGGGCATAGAAATCTCAATACACCCTCAAATACGGCTGGAGTCTCAATGATTGTCATGAGCCCTTACGCCATGTGTAGGATAATGTGGATCTATGCCCGGCACAGAATTCTCCGCCACCGGCACGGTCGGTGGTCAAGTTCCGCGGCACGTTTAGCGAGCCCTCTCGCTGGAAGCGAGATTTGAATAGCTTGATATAAATTGACACCGGAGAGCGTTCACCGTGTACAGTTTAACACAAGACAGTGTGCCCGTGGACAGTTTAATACTCGGACAGTGTCACGGGTACGGTGTCCTAAAAAGTATATTATAGTGACCACTTCAGCAAAATTAGGAAGTAGGAGGCACGTGGTTTAAACTGCTTAGGTAACAGGGCTCTCATAGATTACAGAAACATTTGTTCACCTCGTTCAGTATTTGGGGGAGCCGAAATGCTCGGCGAACCTCGCATTCCGGGCTCCACAAATAACATACTCGGTGAATCCTGTTGTCTAAGCACTATGCATTCCTATGTTTTTAAGGTTGCACAGTATTCACTTTATATATCTTGAAACTGCCGTACTTGGCTGATATATTCCATTATAATTTGTTACATTATATCACAATTTCATGAAACAATTGTAAAATCAATTTGTGGATACACGCTCGTGTTAGCTTCAGTTTTCAACGAGGGAATGTAACAGCATGCAAATTTAGTCAGCCTAAGCGGCCGTAGTCGAGGACGAGAAAATTATTGGGTTTGAATGAGCGAATTAGCTCACTGCTGCTGCCGCTAGGTGGCGTAAAAACAGTAGGGGCTAAACTCGACAATCTCAGTGTTTTAGTTGATCCCTGTCCGTGCACATTATCTTTGGTCCTCGCGACATGGCTGCATGCCACGGGTATGTCGTATTTCTGTTAGCAGGCTTTTGTTTTCATCTGGTATATCGCACAGTAGGATTAGTTAATGTGGTTTACTGCGCTTAGCGTGTCCGGATTCTATGTCATCCAATCGGGCACCGAGTTTAGGAGCGATATGTCTGCGGCCTGTAGTGTAGCGCGAGTACTGAAGCCCGATGCACACGAACAGCTATCACCTAAGACACAGAGAATAGTGACTTTTCCCCTTATAAGCGGCGACACCACACAGCAGCAGAAGAAGACAATTTCAGCTAAGTCGACCATTGGACACTTCCTTTGCAAGAATACATGACGTGATCAGTGTGGCAATGCTATGGTAATCAAAACATCACTAACAATATTATGCTGCAAAGTCCCAAGAAATGTCGTGAAGGAAAACTCTATCCCGTTGTGTTTGATCAAAAATAGTAACACAATGACATCCAGACGTGTCCAGTCCTCTGCACTGAGATTTCGAGTTTACCTGTAACCATACTGTGAGGTAAGTGTAAAACTAACTTTCATCCTATCTTATAAATAAATCATAATAAATCAGCACATTAAATAGGCGCTTTACCCGATTGAATATCGGCTCAAAGCGCCGCCGCGAACTGAATCCAACACGTGAATCACGCGCATTCACTCACACATTGTACATAAACACAGAACATTCACGTAGTGCTAAGGGCAAGCTCAAGCGAGCCACTGAAGTGTTTGGAAATTCAAATCGTTTTATATTTGAAATTTGATAAATTGATATTAAAGTCGACATCTTCTTGAATAGTCATCCTATCTTCATTTCGGATTTTCGCTTACTTTGGCAACATTTCCAAGCAAAGCGCACATCTAAGATGTGGCTTTCGCTGTCTCAATGAGTTGAAAGATAACATTTTACAGGGCTGATAGTGATCGATAGACAACATGTTTTCGCTGACAGAACTGATGCAACTAGGACTCTGAAGGTTTCTATTCCAGACAAGCATGCCCAGTCCCCGTCCCAGGTGTCTAATCTCGTAAAGACAACGAGCAATACAAGTTTGAGGCCTACAAAAAGTACGCACCTCGTTCCATTTTAGGTCACATTTCGCCAGATACGGGACGCCCCCGCGTATTAGCCGAACAGATCCTTTAACTCATTCGCGGCCAGCCGCATCCGGATGCGGCTGGCCGCGAATGAGTTAATCTCTATAGGTTACACGTGTTAAAAACAGAGTGCTCACCCAAAGACAAAGGGATGATTGCTAGCGCTTAACTCCAGGACAGGAAAAAGGCGCTAATTCAAGAGCAAATCAGACAAAAATGTGACTGGCAAGCGTGTAAAATACAAGGAAAATCCCAACAGACAGAAACACGCTGAGAACAAATAAATGACGACACAATTTATTAGTATTTCGAGGTGGGGTACTTGTAACAAGTACACAACGTGTTACATATATCTTTTTGGGTGAGATGCAGTTGGCATTTCACCAAAAAAAAGATAAGTATTACATTGTGTACTGGTTTTATGTTTATTTTTAATAAAAGAGTTAAAGTATTAAATAATTGTAAGAGCAGATCCGGACCAATAGCTGCCAGCAAGTCTTAGGTTAATTTGCTTTTCGGGATCGGTTGGCGACGCAGTTGTTTTTCCGCATGTAGCGCATACTGTCCTGTTGCTGCTGTCAAGATGCAGCCTTTGTTGTTGTCGGGATGTTAACTCATTCTACCCCAACACCGAAATCCCCAAATGTTGTCGTTGTTCTCTGAAGACTGCATTGCAGTGCAGGACACAGATCGACCATGATAGTTTAAGGGTGATGCCAGAATAGCTAGGCGCCCATAGGCGCCAAGCTATTCTGGCATCACCCTTGAACTATCATGGTCGATCCTTATCTTGCTGTGGTGTGTCTGGGGTAGAATGAGTTAAGCAATGTACAAGTACAGCCAACCACTTTTCCTGCCTTTGTCTACTTACCAGACCGCGAGATGGTGATGTGGTACTGAGGATTGGCTGCGTGTGTCTGGTGATGTCTAATATGGCCGCCAGAGTTAACCCCTGACCTCCAGGATCCAAACTCGGCGCGTGTGGAGGCTGTAAGAAACAACACATTGTTTTGTCGCACATTTTAACCCCTCCACTGCCACAGCACTGTAAACAACAACATTGTGCACGAGACAAAGATCATCACCAGTGACGTTATGGGAGGTGATAGAGGGTCTTCCTAAAAACGAGGATCATAAATCACGAAGTTTGAATGTCGTAAAATGAGAGACTTTTCTTTTCCTTCTGCTCCTTCGTACGCAGGAGAGTTCATACCCAAGATACGTGTACCTACTCAGATTGTGAAAAAGAAAGTCTTTCTTAAGGCAAGACACATTAACCCGATTCATCGGCGAATTTTTGCAAACTTGAAAACCTAAATTAATAGAGCAGATCGCTTCAAACAGGACCAGCAACCCAATGTTTTATTTACGAAAAACAAACAGACAATCTTCTCATTAATAATCACATGATTTTTCATATACGGTATTGACATAAGCCTACAGTTTGTCTCGGCTGTCGGGTATGATTAGGTCAATTGGGACCTGTATGCCCTAATTGTGAAAATTAGACAATTTTATGCACCACTCATTTGTAAAACAGCTAACATAACTTTAATTTTTCTTTTACGAAAAAAAAAACAACTTCTCAATAATACCCGCTTCATTTTTCATAAACAGTGTTTGCATACGCCTGCTGTTGGTCCCGGCTATGGGGTAGGACTAGGCCAAATTGTGACCAGTAAGGTGTGAACATCAACAAGAAAATTGCAAAGTCTCATCTTTTAATACGTCAAATGTTAGTACTGCAATGAGTGACGTATAACATCGAGTCCTCACTATGAACACGGCGTCGTGAGACTAATGATGCCATGACGTGAAGCTTGAAGTGACGTCATTTCACTGATCGTGCTGTTATTCTTCTTCAGAATTGTTATCGGCTACGACAGACCACAGAGCATACGAATGGCGGGAATCGCCGTGTGTCCGTCTTTATTTCTGTGTGCCAGTTTGTGTGTGTGTGGATCAGAGGGTGGGTTACAGTAGAAGGAGATGGATTCCTGTCGCTACACGAGCCTACAGAGCGTACTAATGGCGGGAAACGCAGTGTGCCCGTCTTTATTTGTGTGCGCCGACGTGTGTGTTGATCAGAGGTTGGTTTAGAGGGGAGGAGAATGGATCAGCATAATAAGCTTAAAAATATGAAAAATTGTGAATGTTCCTAAAGGATAAACGCATGTGAGCTCCAAACAATACGGAAGACTTTGGAATTAAATCCTCATTTTGTTTAGTATGTGGTCTTCACCTGTCGGGAGGTAATTTAGATTATATATATATATATATATATATATATATATATATATATATATATATATATATATATATATATATATATATATATATATATATATATATAATATATATATATATATATATATATATATATATATAGTCAGAGATGTTATGTTTAGTATTTAAATTGTGGTCCCTAATTTTCCCTTTAACAAAAATCGTAACTTTCAGTTTGAACGTTGTTTTTGTGTTTAATATGTCAGTTAACTCCCAAAGGCATGCAGCAGCTGGAACTGTATAGAGTACCGGTGGCCGCGTCAGCGAGGGGGCTAATTAAGTCAAGTGTGCTAGCGTGTATGTGGCGTGCTTACAGAGTGGGTAATCTATCCCGCCGACTTTCAATGCAGGCTGCAGTTCAAAGGATATAAGTTTCCTGTTCCCCTTCATTTCCCTGTGAAAACACATACAGGAAAATGAGAGAACTGATTAAATCGCATGCACACAAACATATATATGTGTGTGTGCGTGTGTCTGTGTGTGTGTGTGACACAAACGTGTGTGTGTGTGTGTGTGTGTGTGTGTGTGTATGTGTGACAAAAACGTGTATGTGTATGTGTGTGTGCGCACGCGAGCACACACACACACAAACACACACACACACACACACACACACACACACACACACACACACACACACACACACACACACACACACACACACACTGTTACGTGTTGGATCAGTCGTGGTCGTAGTATGATATCACACCAGACGGTACGCACGTAAGGTTCTTTTAAGAAAATTCATTCAGTTGCAACCCGTCACACGTGGCTTATGGTTGTAGACAATACTGGAAAAACAGTTCCAACAATATTTTATTACAGCGATGCGATCTCCACGAAATGCGTTCACAAATGCTCCAACACTGATACAATGACTTCTCTTCAAAATGTCCACACTTTGACACAATGCCGCGTCTCCGTCATTGACAATGAAGCACAATATCTTGCGTAGCGCTCTCTCAGTGTCAATGAGCTAACGATACACTGCAATTATAAAACTGAACAATGTACCGACGCTGTTACATCGCAATTTTACAACGAGTGAACAATGTACACTCGTGCTTCCTAGCACATTTTTTATAGTGGAATGCTTTCCAGAATAATCGAGGAAATTCGTACAACACAACCAATCAGAACAAAATACGTAACTAAAACTCATAAATATTAAAGAGAAAAATTACACCAGAATAGTCTACAAAAATCTGGCTGCTATTTCCAGCCCGTATATTGGGAAATTCCCGCGCGTTACGACGTCACACAAACGTAGGTCAGACAGATCACGACCTTGCCCGCATCCTCAGGAAAGTACACGACTATTCTGACCGCTACCTTCACGCGCACAGTAAACAGTGGTGAATACTCGAGCGGTTTCTAGACTCTTCGGGATTCCGGGCAACTCCGTGTGTCAAAAGATAATCAATTCCGCACTATGCGTGAACGAAAGTGAAACTTACTGAAAAGGTACGTGATTCGTAATCATGATAGCTCAAATAAATATCAAATGGTTTCCTATGATTAATGCACGCACGCTCTCACAGAACAACACAAAAACAATCGTAACACACACAAAAAAAAAACCAACATGTAATACTTATTCGTATCAGAACATATCACCACCACTGAGCGGCATACTTATTTCCACAACTGATTGAGTGTTTCACTAACCCAAAGTATCAACAAATCAAGTCATGCCTCATACCTAAAAAATAAATCACTGAGTTTATCATAAAGTAATGCCGACTACACAGATGCCGGAATGACTTTGAATACTGACGAATAAACGAAGCAATCAAGCTAGCAATGAACCAGTTAGTCGGGCAGCTAACGATCTGTCCGTCCGTGCGTGCGTCCAACCATTTAACAATCCAAACAAACCTGACACCATCGAGGGGGATGGGCGAAAAGACCCGGATGAGGAATTCTCGCTCAATCCCGGCGTCCTTCGTGCTGGGCACAAGACAGTATTCGCCTGCCTCGAGCCGGAAGCGGAAGCAGCGTTGTGAAGCACCGTTGTAGATGTTGGTGTTGACCGCCATGTATTCAACAACCAGACGATCCTTGGTGCCTCCCTGGATCTGTCGGTTAATGAACAAAGCACTCATCAAGTGGAGATAATGCTAATGCTATGGATCATGCAAAGACGGCCAGTACCCTGTGCGGTAGTAGTACCCATATAGACCCACTGGGAAGGGGGGGGGGGGGAAGGTGTACGCAACATGTACACGTCTATTCAATTGAGATACTTGTGGCGCACTCCCCGAGTGGGTCTTTAGCATCTTATTTGAATAGAAGTGTACTTCCCCAGTGGCGTACTCCCATCCGTCCCTCATGGCCACCCAGTATGCAAAAGGTCATCGGGCTGAAGTAATCCTGGGTCTGTGCGCGTGCCAACGGCGGCCGACAATCTTATGCGCACTGAGTAGTAGGCTCCGTGGGACGTTAACACCCAATGAAGAACTGCGTCCTGCCCGGGTGGGTCTGTCTGGAGAGTATTTCCGCAAGCTGTGCGGGAGGGAGGGGGTGGAGGTGGGGGTGCTAACATCGTGATACGGTGACATGTATATCTTACGACTTCGTACCTTGTGACGGGCCCATGTTGTGATCTGTGATTCGTGAAACCTGACGTCCAACATTTGTGATGGCTCAAACCGTAGCTTTCGTGATTTTCGATTGACTAAAGGAAGTGTTAAGGCATCGTGAAAGTCCCCCCCCCCCTCCCCCCCTCACCAAAAATGTCTCACTCAGAAAAGTGCATGCATGCCTTTTGAGCGTAACCGAAAGAACTCTCCTGCGAAAGGAGCAGAAGAGCAGAAAAATATTTTATTTTACGACATTCAAACTTCATAAATTAAGTTAACATTTTTGTCCAGCATTATTGTAAGACACGCTAAGAACATTTCTAAATGAGATATTGCGAACTAGTTGAGGACAAACATGTATACCGCTGGAACACAGTTGCTGTAAAACAAGACGTAGGCCGCTTAATTCGTCTTAATTCGTCTCAACCCAGAAAGCAAAAAGGCTGTGGCCACAGTTACTATCAATAATGATGTAGGCCGCCTAATTCGTCTCAACCCAGACAGCAAAACGTCTTTGGCCACGAGAGCCTGCTGAACCGTTCAAAACTGCGCGGCTCAACTGAGGCCGTGGTCGGCCCCACAACCCTTTTAGCGCCATGGGTGCATTTCTCGAATTTTGGAAGTGTTACTTAACGACTATGTACCACTTGCAGGAGGTGGACTGACCATGATAATTCTCAAGGGTAATGCCAGATTAGCTTGGCACCAAGCTAATTTGGCACTGCCCTTGAATTATCATGGTCAATCAATCTCCTGCTGTAGGGTGTTGGCGCTGCAAGGGTTAAAGCGCGCCGAAAACAGCCTACTACGAATTTTATTTGGGAATAGACGTTGTTCGGAAATCATAAGTAGGTCAAAACTGTACGCGTTTCCACGGGAAAAAAAAGCGGATTAAAACCCCGCCAAACGCGCGATATCGTTCGTTCGTTCGTTAAATCCAGTTTAATGTCCCGCGTGTTTGCCCAGCTTTTATTCCACCGTTTTCGTCGAAGCACGTGCAATGTTGACCTGCTTCTGATTTCCGGAATCGTCTATTGGCGATCTGGCAAAACTTAACTTCAAATGAACCCCGCCGTCCCGTTCCTTCCGCATAATATAAACGGAGAAAAGCCACCGCGGCAACTATGTAAGCTGGACGGCCCAAATGAAGAGTTTTGTCCCCTCCGCAAAAGGGAGAGTTGGGGTCATTTGAAGGTCAGTTCACCAGTAAAACGATTTCATAAAATGCATAGTATGTTCGGCGCGCTTTGAAGTGTTACGCTACCCAGCTGCAAGAGACATAAACCGTCATAAGTACCCGCAGTCGCGGGGGGCTCAGGACGATTTACGTCTCTTGTTGTTCCTCATTTTTTATGTCTTTTTTTTTTTTTTTTAAATCCCATTTCCTTCAACCGAATGTAGGTCAGTGTGAAGTCGTTTCAGCGGCGCAGTTCGTGGTCACTGGCAGTGAAGGGGTTAACCCATTCAGCCCGACGCCCGTATTTCCTAAATTTTGGAGGCGTCACCTACTGACTATGCACCTGTTGCAGGAGATGGATCGACCATGATAATTCAAGGGTAGTGCCAGATTAGCTTGACGCCGACAGGCGCCAAGCTAATCTGGCACTACCCTTGAATTATCATGGTCGACCCATTTCCTGATGTAGGGCGTCAGGGCTGAATGGGGCAACGTTCCTGCATTGCCCCTTTCTGAGAGGTGACATGGGTACGTGGCGCACAAAATAAAACGTACAGTACGCAAAAGATCCTCGCCAACGCAGGCCGACAGCAGCCCTAATATCCTTTGCTCCCTGAGCTGGGGAGCGAGTTACCTTAACAAGATCGCAGCGGATCTGATTCGTTTCATCCCCGCGGTCCTTCCTCTTCTGAATTATAATCTGGACGACTACAGGCACAGCTGACCCTGTTCAAACAAACAGACAAACAAACAAACAAACAAACAAACAAAATAGTACGTAAGATATGACGTGATAATACAAACTGTGCAAGGCGTTAAAAACAACAATCATAAACAAGTGACGGCCAAGCGCGTAAAAAGCAAAGAAATCGCGACAAAGTCAGAAGCACGCTTAGAAAGGACAGTTACCACAACACAGCTGTACTGTAACTGTCTTTCCTAATCGTGTTTGTTGCTTTGTTGTGATTTTCTCTCACAAAACGTGCATTCAAAGAATTGCAAACACACACACACACACACACACACACACACACACACACACACACACACACACAGACACACACACACACACACACACACCATCACACACACACACACACACACACACACACACACACACACACAAGAACCAAGCCATCAACCCAGCCAGTAAAGCATCCTGTGAAAAAGGCACCCACCCAGGCACGCGCCTTTAAACAAAAAAGGAACCAAGCCGTCAACATAACCGGTAAAGCATCCTGTCAACTAACCCACCCACCTTCCAACGTTACCATCCAAATTACCAACCGACCAACAAATAAACAAAATGTACAAGGTAAGAAGGTAAGTAGCAGGCATGAAAAAGCGCTAGCGGTATTGCATGCCTGCTACTTACATTCTTACCTTGTACATTTCGCTTATTTTTTTTTTTGGTTGGATGGCTGGACTATGAGCACTTTTTCCTACCCGGCACTAATTTCATACCTTGGATCTAAGTGGCAGCAGCAACCTCTTTACCTCTGACATCGCAGGAATAAACAAACAATTGACAATCAATTCCCGTGTGCATGCAGTCATCGGTACTGTGGAGTGTAAACATGACTTTCAAGCCAGATTGACCCGGGTCACTTTGGCGTACGGGTGGAGATAAACTGTCAGCCATATGATTAATAAAATGGTGCTAACGCCAGACTGACGCGGGATCACTTTGCGTACGGCAGAGAAGAGCTTTCAGCCGCAAGACTAATAAAATGATTTTCAAGCCACATTGACACCGGGTTAATACGGCGGACAGTGGAGTTGATCTTGCAGCCATATGAGTAATAAAATAATGCTAACGCCAGATTGACGCATATTAGCTTAGGTGAATTTTCAGTCATAAGAATAATAAAATGATTTTCAAGCCAGACTGACTCTGGATCACTTTGGAGAACTGCAGAGATGACCTGTCAGAAGTACTTGAAATGACGTTCACGCCGGACGGATCCAGGTTCACTTTTGCACAAGGCAGAGGTGATATTTCAGCTACAAATGAAATAACGCTCGCTTCGGCATTAGTACAGCGGAAAATGACCTGTCACCTGCGGGTAAACCGTTAAACAGTACCGAAGGCCGCATGCACCCCCTCAAGAGGCTAACGCAAGGATACCTGAATCCTCAAAGTACTCAAACTCCGGTAGAGTAAAGAGGTATTTGGGATTGCGGAGTTTGTTGTCACAGCCTGCCGCTGTGGACCCGATCCACTGCCCGTAGATGTTCAGCACGTAGTCTGGGGGCACAGCGAGACAAAAGAGTGAGTATAGTAATATATTTATGATGGTATAGTAGTATGTGTGTATCTAACATTAACCCTTTGACTCCCAGAACTAAATGACTTTCATTCTATGGAATGGAAGCCATTTAGTTCTGGGATCAAAGAGTTCAAGTGAGCTGCTCCATGGCGGGCGCTGATTGCTAACATTTGTCGCTACAACGGGTTATCAATGTTGTCTGACCGCAGCTAAGACTTTTCTACCTGGCTTTTCACAATCACTGTGAAGAGGCACACGTAAAGAAGTCATTCCTAAATCATTTTCATGGATTTGAAAGTACAGTGCATGTCAGTACTTACACCTTAAGCCTTAGCCCTTTTGTCCAGCAATGTTGCAAGACATACTAAGAACATTTATAAAGGAGATTTGCAAACTACGAATCCTTTTATACCTGGCCCCTTTAACTCATTCAACTCCGACACGCCACAGCAAGACATGGATCGAGCGTGATAGTTCAAGGGTTGTGACAGAATAGCTTGGTGCCCATAGGCGCCAAGCTATTCTGGCACAACCCTTGAACTATCACGCTCGATCTGTTTCCAGAAGTGTAATACAGTCTTCAGGGGGCAACTTCTGAATTTGCGGATTTCGGTCCTGGAGCAGAATGTGTTAAGGTAGTCCTTTCGTGCGGCATTGTTGTAAATAAAAAACAGACAAGAATATTTATACGGAGACATTCGAGGGTTTCCAGCCAGAAGGTGCTATCTGATGAAAGAGTAGTTTCGAGTAAATCGCATTTGAAAGTTTAAGGTCTCATAATGTTGTGTACAAGCAGTACCAAAGAAAATTAAAAACTTCTGTGTTATTCAGTGACATATGTTCTCTGTACTGGACAACATAAAATTAATAGCTCAGTGATTTAGTTTGCTGTCAACTGAATTTAACCCGATTTGACATGGGTGTTTGGTAGCTTGTTTATGCACGCCGCGATTTGAAACTCCCTGCGCGAGTACTGCAAGCCTTTAATGTGCTTGGCTACGATAACATCTTTTGGCAGGCCTCATCAGCGCCAGAGCGCAGTGAAACAGAGACGCCAGGTGGTGGCATGTAGCTTTAGCACAGATTATAATTATGCAGGCAGTGCTGAAGTTTCCCTCTACGTCTTTACAGCGAGCCAGACTAGGATGCTAGCAGCTGATAGCATTTTCTTGCTCGCTAATTTTGGACTGGTAGGTTGACTGACTGCTGCTGTAACAGTTCTCAGGCATGCCGTATACACATATTTCCTAAGTGGAATGTTGTATGCATTGCGAGTCACAGGTAGCTGAGGCACATAATGACACGCGTACACACACGAACGCAGGGAGAGAAAGAAAATGATTAGGTACTCAAAGACCTTTTCTCAATCATGTCCTCACATACAATCTTGCATGCTCACACACACACACACACACACACACACACACACACACACACACACACACACACACACACACACACACACAGAGAGAGAGAGAGAGAGAGAGAGAGAGAGAGAGAGAGAGAGAGAGAGAGAGAGAGAGAGAGACGCGCGCATGCACACACACACACACATGAGACAGACAGTCCGCGAGAGCAACGTGCACCGAGACAGACCGCGCAGACACGCCCTGGGGTTTCTCATTCTTCATTGTTTAACACTGAGCAGACAGTAAAATGTTATACATTTAAATTACCCGAAACAGTTTCTTTAGTCTTCAGATGACTCGTATTCCATGAATTTACATGTAAACACATCTATGCCACTATAAATCCATGCATTAATTGTTCAGTACTAATAAAGTATACTGCGTTAAAACGAGCACAGGTCTGTTTGTATTGCAACTTATAGCACACCTCTAACGGAGAGAACTAAAACGTGAGTCAAAGGACTACATTGAACATTTTTCACAGCTCTGAAATAAGATGCATTCTTGCAAAGTCCCGTAAACACATCTCGATGACAGTTATTACACTGGTTCTGATCTATAGTTATCATGTGCATCTCATTGTTCAAGTAAACAAAATGAATAATCATTTCTGCAGGATTTAATATTTTAAGTGTTGTTAACTGGATCGCAGCGGCACCGTCTATTCCGAGTCTGTGTCAGAGTCAATGTCATTGACATCAGGTTCGTCCAACTTGTCAGTCGCAGCTGTGGACACTGCAAGGTTTCTGTAAAATGGATGATGTTCCTCTAGGATTACCCCAGATGAGCAAAGAGAGAATAGATCGATCTTTTTAGCCTGAGATATTGGAAGCTTGTCATTGTACAGTCGATGAAGGTTCTTGGGTGGTTTTGCTGACCGACTCCTTCTGCCGCTGGACCCACTCAGGCGGAGAACTCTGAACATTTCGTCATTCAGATCACACTTGAACTGCATGGTGCCTTCATCTGCTTTGGAGAGTTTAATGTAGCGGATCTGGAGCCAGTTGACTTTCCGTCCTTCACTGTCAGTCCTTGTGTTGATGATTGATGATCTAGCGGTCTGTTTGAAATCAAAGACCTGTCTGTGCTTCATTGGGATCACAATGTAGCGTTTACCACGTCGTGCCATGTGCAAAACAATGTCCCAACCGGACGGTGTATAGATTGGATTGTGCTTTTTTGCATATGATATGGCAGAGTGCATGGAATCGCATTCCATCTGTGTGTGTCCGGACTCCAAAAATTTCTGTATCACAGTCTGTATATTTGGAATTGTATGAATAGCGTAATGCAGGGCTGCTGTGACGAATTGATTGCGGTTCTGACCGCCGCAGCAATCAGAATATAATAATGACAGTCTGAACACTGACAGGGAGAGACTTAAGATAGCACAATAGGCAGGATGCAATTTCACAGGATCCTCTTTTGCCCTCAGTCTCATCCCATGTGTAGCAGGTTGCTCTTCCGTCGGATAATGAATAGACGGTAAAGTTGAAAACAGACAGTTTTCGCTTGTAATACATTTGACTGACAAGTCCACAAGGAGCTTGCAGCACAGCCTGCATATCGACTGTGATAACATGCACTGATGGATCTTTCTTTGCAAGTTCCTTGTCAGCCTCTTTCTCTTCTCTGGCAGTTTTTCGTCTTTCCAGATGTTTCTTAAATGCAGCTTCTTCAGCTTCTGTCAGAGTAGTCTGCTGTTTTTTAATAGTGTGTGCAGTGCACGTTGAACTCTGGTCTTTTTTAGGGACATGAAATTAAATATTATACTCTTTATTAAAAATATTCCTGTACTCTCTTGAAGAGACAGACTCAGTTTCTTCTTGTGCGCACTGCTCTTTGTAGAGTGCGTACATTCTTTTATGTCAAGGTTGGATGCAAGGTATTTCCGCTGAGCGTCCTTACGTGTGCAATGAGACTCAACACACGGAAACACTCTATGTGCTTCCTTACGTTCTGCATTGATGTCTCAGATGTTTTGTTGTGTGGTTTATGCCTGCCTCGGTGATCGCGTCCAACGAAGGCACTGTGTTGGCTGTGTTTGAGTGCGTGGCTGAGGTAGCTTCTTCCTATTGCCAGGGTTGATAGAAAAAAAGTTTTACACACTTTTACTCGCTCTCCTTCCACTGTAAAGTAGAACTCCCGGTACACCATGCGTCGCTTGTCACATGGTTCCTCTTTCTCAATGAGATGGGTCCTTGTTTTTCCCTCAAGGACACTGGAGCAGACAAAATGTTTTTGACTTTCATAAGACCTCAGTGAGTAAAATGACTGAAAAATTTCCTGTCGTTTCACCTCACAAATTTTGTTACAGTGGAATCTGCATTTAGAGCAATTTGTAGGCTTCATTCCTTTTGATGGTATCTGTTTTCCCGTCTGTGAGGTATATTCTTGTCCATAGAGCCGAAGAGTCTTTCTCACATTCTTCTTCCAGGTTTCAGGTCTTGCTTCTCTTTTCCGTGTAAGTTTCAGTTTGGGAGGGGTGTTGAAACTCCCTTGCTTTCTTGGTGTTTGAATTTGACCATCTGGCTGTCCTGGAGGAGCTTCGGGTGTTGAAGGTGAATGGTCAGCCACAGAGACATTTGGGAGTAACAGGAGTACTGGTAGCAGGTGATGATATGTCTTGTGAAATATCTATGTCTCCAATGCTGATGCTGTTATTCGGGCTACCAGGCTGCGTAGCTGTTTGTTCTAGACCCTGGGTTGCAGGCTGCTTTGATAATGGTACTGAACAACCGTCTCTGTCCACAGGCAAACATGCATCATAGTGTGGCGAACGTAATGTCAACAATGCAACCGATATGGCCTCACTTCCTTGCAGACCATCACGACACGTGTCGAGAACTCCATTCAGATCACTGCAGAAGATCCTAACAATCCTCCGTGCCCAGTTAGCGAGTGCCAGTGGCAGCAAATCGGCAGCATCGTTGCTCCACCTCCCCGGCCTTCTTAACTCTGCTACGTTGTAGAAATATCGGAGATAGCTTTCATTCTCATCTGTTGTCTCTGCCAGGTAGGTTATGAAAAAGGTAAACTGTTCTTCCAGATAACTGCTCAGGCAAAAGCAAAGGTCTATGGCACTGAGGCCTTCAAAATGCTTCGCGCAAGCTTCAAAGAAGCAGTTGCCATCAGATGCTACTTCAAGTCTTTGTAAGCCATTTGCTGCAAGGAGATTGTCAAGAATGCTTTCATGAACTCGCTTTTCTTGAGCTAAAGATTGTATTTCAGTCAGGCTTTTAGCTTTAGCGTTTTCAACGTCTGTGTGCGCATATCGTGTGTGTTTGCGACGCTTTTTGAGAGGGCATCGAAGTCTTTTAATGGAGGCCATTGGCATTAATTCATCTTCAGTGCTGTCTGTGGAAGGGCCAACAACATCTTCTGTGACATCCCTTGGAGGACGATACGACGGATCACAGTCACTGTCGTCTTTATCACTGTCTTCGTTATCACTCTGAACAGTTGTGAGTCTTTGCCGTCTATTTTTTTTTTTTTTCGGGCAAGCTAGCGTAATAAGGGCTTCATCGCTTGATTCACCGTCACCAGGAGCAGCTGATTCAGTGACTATCTCAGTCTGGTCAGCTAGACTGGCTTTGACTTCACCCGTCAGTGATGCTGCCATGGTTAGATAAACGCTGTCCGCAAAGGAGTCAGACCAGGGATCACTTTCGGAATTCATCGTGAGCAAACTGGGCAGTTGAAATCAAAATCGTAAGAAAATGTACTCGATAGCATGATTTCTTTAAACAGACAAAAAATGTACATTATTGTATTGTCCTCAAGCAAAAATGTGTTGTTTTGAAAAATAAAAATCAATGAGCTATGAAATGAAGCATCGATAGGGCAATTTGGTGCTAACTTAAATGATCTCATATTGGTAAAACAAAAATTAAAAATATAAAACAAACGCTTTTTGGAACAATCAGAAATGGTTGCAACGGCTACGCTTGTATACGCTGAGACAGCTATTTTTTGTTTGGACCAAATTTAACAACAATAATAATTATTATTATTATAATGAATTAATAATAACAATAATAATGATAATAATAATAACATCCTCGATAATATTGTGAAATAGCATACGCAAAGTAAAAGATAATACTAAAACGTCTTACCTCTGTTGGCAGTAGCTTGACTCTGTATGATTCGTCCTGCTTCTTTAAAGTTTTCTGTGAAAGTGCCATTATCTGATACACGTACCATGAAAGTCATTTTATGTTAGTATAAAGTGGTCACAAAACAGGATGTTTCAATCATTGCATGTTTACAAAATACGACAGTATCATCTCAGCTGTCGGCTGATGGCATGCTTATAATAGCCTGTGTGAAGACAGCCCGTCTAACATCTGAGCTGCCAGTACGGTTTAACATGTTATAGAACCAGATGGCTTACCATTTCATTCGCACATCTCCAAGTAGCTGCATTGCCTTATAGTGCTATCGCGTGACTAGCACTTTCTGGCACGACTGACATTGTAATACGGCCGATTGGTATTGTGCGGGCATAAACGTGCTATTGAAAGACAGCACTTTCTGTCCCGAACTATTTGTCACCTATTGGATAAAGTTGTTTTAGGTTCAATGCAATAACTTCATCATTTTTTACAAGAATGTCAAATTTCCACTTCAAGAGCATTGCTGACTCTCTCGTGAACACACCCATGTCAAAAAGTAAAAATAGCCAAAAATCACAGATAGCACCTTCTGGCTGGAAACCCTCGCATTGTGCCCTATAAAACCTTTTTTTTTTTTTTTTTTTGCCTGGAGAAGATCGCTAGCTTAACTTACCGAGTGAATCAGTGAAACCATCTTGGTCAAAATCCGGCGTCAGGGAACAGATTGCCGTCTCGTAAAAGTACGTCATGAAGTCGTTATATCAAATCCAGAACTCTCCGTCACCCTTGTCAGCGTGTGGGATTTTACTCGCTGGTATTCCCTGCCATACGGGGTCCCTGAAAATATGTCAGCAACATGGACAATATTGATAAACCGTGTGGATCATCAATCAGTCAACTCATCAATCCTTCCACCCACGCATCCACCCACCTACCTACCCAACCATCCATCCATCTGTGGCAGAGAGCTTATACTTATGTTACGGTGGTGTGTGTGTGTGTGTGTGTGCGCGCGCGCGCGTGCGTCCGCGCGCACGCGATTAGTCAGAAAGCAGTGCATTACAAGTGTGATTTATACAATAACACAATCATGTATTTAAGTTAGTTAGTTATTTGGGTTTAACGCCGAGCAGGCGACTAAGCCCATCTCACGGCGGGATGGGTAACAATCTGGTCAGCCAGACTAAAAGCAAGGTCTTAAGACAAGATATAAATATAGATTAAAAATATCATGCTAAAATGTCGCACACGTCTTTAAAAGTAACGTCTACAGACTCTCAAAAAGGGCAAATAAAAAAATTCACATTGTCTATAAATGCTCAAATCTTGTTAAAAATATTGCATTCTCTCAAAACATTGAAGATTTTGTCCGGGGGAACATCCCGGAACAAAACCTTCAAGGAGTCTGCTGTGAAGTGTTTATACCTCGTGTCGATTAGATCAGAACAATACAGCAAAAAGTGTCGAACAGAAAACTGCTCATCACAGGCAAAACACCATGAACGCTCATCCTGTTTAAGTAAGTAAGAGTGCGTAACATACGTGTGACCGATGTGGAGCCGAGTAAGGACAGTCTCCTCACGGCGGCTGCCGCAGCGGAAAGGTAGACTGTCGGACACCGTAGGAAGAGCTTCATGCAGCTTGTTCCCTTCCTCTTTGTCCCACTCGGACTGCCACTCGCGGGCTATGTACGCACTAATCACAGGTTTAAAATCACTATAAACAGTCTGTGTGTCAGGGACAAGGTCACTGCGGGCACTGTTGGCAGCAGAATCTGCGATTCTGTTGCCTTCGATGCCCACATGGCCCGGGATCCAAATAAAAATGATGTCATAATAGTCCTTCATCAAGTCTGCGTAGTGCTCTCTAATCTGCACCATCAGTGGGTGGTCTGTGCCCGCGCCCTGGAGGGCCTGCAGGGCAGAAAGAGAGTCAGATAGAATCAGGAAGTTCCTTTCCCGAGATTGATAGGCATGCTTGAGTGCCAGCAGAATTGCCTGCAGTTCTGCACTAAATACAGAGGAATGGTCAGGGAGGCGGAGCTTAAATGGGCGTCTAGGATGGCGAGAGGACACTGCAGCCGCAGCCACTCTCCCATCCTCAGACTTGGACCCATCCGTATAAAGACCACAATAGCCAGGAACAATTGAAAGGAGTTCATTGAGGCTCTGTTGGTATATGGATGGTGGAGTAAATCCTTCTTGTGGGCGGTCACGTCCAGCAAGATGTCAGGAACTGGTAGTAGCCAGGGTGGAGTGATGTGTTGCAGAGATTCCGAAACTTTGTCCAGGTCCACTCCGGCCACCTGCAGATTAGGTCGGACACGGAAGGAAAGTGGACGGACAGCTCCCGGATGAGCATCGTAAATCTCTGCAAACGACGGGTTAAAAAACACAATCATAGGCAGGATTGTCTGGATGGGCCTTCAGCTTCAGAACATAGCTGAGCATGAGGCGGATGCGGCGGAGCCTGAGAGAAGGCTCCCCTGCCTCGGCATACAGACTAGGAACTGGAGATGTCCTGAATGCTCCCAGACATATGCGCAGACCTTGATGGTGGATTGTGTTCAGACGCTGCAGAACAGACTTGGAAGCGGAGCCATATACCACAGAGCCGTAATCCAGTTTGGACCGAACAAGGGCCCGGTACAGTCGAAGTAAGACAATGCGGTCTGCATCCCAGTCAGTACGACCAACAACACGAAGAATGTCGAGGGCCCTCTGACAAGAGGTTCTAAGGTAGTTAACATGGTTGCAGAAGGTCAATCTTTTGTCAAAGATGACCCCCAAAAACTGTGCCTCTTCGGCCACCATAATTGGCACTCCATAAATGCTCAGGCTAGGTTCTTGAAAAAATTTCGTCTGGTTAGTAAAATGCACACAGACTGTCTTGGAGGGCGAGAACCTGAATCCGTTGAGAGACACCCACCCCTGGACGCGATCAACGCACAGCTGCAAGTGCCTCTCAAGGGACGCAAGTCCTCGACCTCGTGCACACAAAGCAAAGTCGTCCACAAACAAAGAGCATTCAGAATCATCCTTGACGGCCTTTACAATGTTATTTATTTTAATTCTAAATAAGACAGGAGATAGAATGCTGCCCTGCGGGACACCCATCTCCTGTTCAAAGGAGTCGGAGAGGGTGGAGCCCACACGGACATGGAACGACCGGTTAGACCAAAAATTGTGAATAAAAACGGGTAGGTGCCCTTTAAAACCCATGTCCGACAAATCAGACATTATACCATACTTCCAGGTAGTGTCATATGCCTTTTCAAGATAAAAAAATTGCATAGACATGCTGCTTGTTGACAAAAGCATCTCGGATAAAAGACTCAAAGTGGACTAGATGGTCAGTTGTACTACGGAAGCGCCGGAAACCGCACTGGAGGTCTGTGATGAGACCCCGTGACTCAAGATGCCACACCAGTCGGGCGTTGACCAAGCGTTCTACAGTTTTACATAAAAATTATGTCAAAGCTATTGGCCGGTAGTTGCCCGGGTCGGAAGGATCCTTCCCCGGCTTGGGGGTTGGCACAATCACAGCCTGGCGCCAAGATGGCGGAAAATGACCGGTTATCCAGATATGGTTAAAGGCCTTGAGAAGTACAAGGAGTGAATCCTCAGGCAGATGTGTTAGGAGCTGATAATGGATAATCCAGCAGCAGAGTCAGTACATTTTTGCATGGCTTGCTGCAATTCTGAAAACGTAAAAGGGGCATTATAGTCTTCCGAGTTATCCGATATAAAATCACAAGTACAAGACTCTCGCTTCTCCTTCTCTCTCTGGAAAAAAAGGTGAATAGTGCTCTGCTGAAGAATTATGGGCAATGGTGGAGGCAAGCAAGTTGGCCACAGCCTTTTTATCCGTGACCAAACTGGCACCATCTCTAAGATGGCAAACAGAAGCCGAGCCACCCCTGCCCCTAATTCTTCGAACAGCCTTCCAGACTTTTTGGGATGGAGTCCTAGAAGATAAAGATGAGACGAAACGTCTCCAGGAAGCACGGCGTTCACGTTTAAAATGTAACGGGCTTTCGCCCGCCGTCTTTTAAATGTTAAAATATTCGCTTGCGACGGATTACGAAAAGCACGTCGCTGAGCAGATTTGCGCGTTTTTTGGGCCTTGCGGCACTCTTCATTGAACCATGGTACTCTCGGCTTCCGAGGGAGTGATGTGGAAGTTCTAGGGATAGTTTCACCTGCTACGTTCAACAAAATAGAAGTAAAACAAGAATCAGGTTCTTCAGCTGACATGACCACCTCCTCTGTAAGACGAGACTGACAGAGGCCAGTTAGCCTTCTTGAGATTCCAGCGCCCCACTGGCGAATCCTCCTCACAGCTGAACGATGACAGGACTACTGGGAAGTGATCACTACCACACAGGTCGTCGTGAACCTTCCAGTCAAAGTCCAGCATGAGAGAAGGATCACACACAGTGAGGTCTAGAACAGAACTAGATCCTGAACCTGGGTGACAGTACGTATGTGAGCCATCGTTAAAGACACATAGGTTGATGTGAGAAAAAATCATCTTCTAACATCTGACCTCTGGCATCATAGTGGTCACTACCCCAAAGGTGAGGGTGACCGTTAAAATCCCCCATGAGAATAAAGGGAGGGAGCAGCTGATCTACTAAGTTAAAAATATCATTACTACAGACCCGCAGGGATGGTGGCAGGTAAACACTGCATATGGTTTTGGTCTTCTTTAAGGTAACCCGAGCTGCGACAGCCTGAAGACAGGTGTCGATGCAGCATGCTAATGGAGCTACATAAAATTTGGCTACTAATGAGAAGAGCCACTCCACCCAAGCGCCTCTCCGAATCAGAGCCTTTATTATAACGTTAAAACCATTAAAGGACACAGGGTCAGAAGTCTTCAGGTAAGTCTCTTCTAGAGGACGGTTCCGTCCCTGATATCTTTAAGTCCACCATCGTCCTTCCTCTCCTCAAAAAACACAACCTCGACCCAAACGAACTCAAAAACTATCGCCCAATCTCCAATCTCTCTTTCCTGTCCAAGCTTCTTGAGAAGGTTGTTCTCAACCAGCTCAACCTCCACCTCGCCGACAACAACCTCCTCAGTCCCTTCCAGTCTGCCTATCGCAAACATCACAGCACTGAAACAGCCCTTCTACATATCTTAAACGACCTGCTTCTCTCCACCGACTCGGGCAACATCTCCCTTCTTACGCTACTCGACCTCTCTGCCGCCTTCGACACTATCCTCCTCCACCGCCTTCACCACTCCTTTGGCATCACTGACTCTGCTCACTCCAGGTTTCTCTCCTACCTTTCCGACAGCAGTCCGTCACCATCGACGGCGTCTCCTCCAACCCAGTCAGGGGTCCGTCCTGGGCCTGGTCCTTTTCACACTCTACACCTCTCCCCTGTCCAACATCATCCAGTCTCACCACATACACCACCATCTCTACGCTGACGACTCACAACTACTAGACAAAGACAAACTCGACAACACTCAGTCACTACTGACTCGCACGGCTGACTGCTACGAAGACGTGAAAAACTGGATGACAGCAAACAAGCTTAAACTAAACGACGACAAAACGGAAGCCATGCTGGTAGGCACTCGCCAGAAACTTTCCCAGCTCCCTCCCTCTCTCCACTTTCAACTCGATAGCACCCCCATCTCCCTCCATGACTCGGCCAAAAACCTCGGCGTTATCCTCGATTCCTCTCTTTCCATGACCAGCTTCGTCTCCGCCACGGCCCAGGCATGCTACCTTCACCTCTGCCGCATCAGTTAAATCAGAAAATACCTCACTACCAAAGCTGCCGCCAAACTTGCTGTCTCTCTCATCCTATCTCGCATCGACTACTGCAACTCTCTCCTTTCCGGCCTCCCTCACTCCACCACTGTCACTCTCCAGCGCGTCCAGAACAATGCTGCCCGCCTCGTCCTCAGAAAGAAAAAAATCCGACCACATCACCTCTGCTCAAACTCCTTCACTGGCTTCCCATCCCCCAACGCATCCAATACAAGATTCTGTCTCTCTGCTACAAATCCCTGAACAACTGCGCTCCTGCCTATCTCTCCAACTTACTTCACCCCTACACTCCTTCCCGCTCCCTCCGCTCCGCCTCCGACCCTCTCCGCCTCCACATCCCCCGCACCAAACTCAGCACTTTCGGCCCCCGCTCCTCCTCAGTATATTGTCCATCCACCTGGAACACTCTCCCACTCTCTCTCCGTCAGAAACACTCTCTCTCCTCCTTCCAGTCCGCCCTCAAAACTCACCTCTTTCAACAGTTCTAGCACTATATCACCACACTCCCCACCCCAAGCTGACTGTCGTAATGTATCTCACTATTTGTGGTACGCGAGTCGTTGTCTAAAGCGTGCACATGCGTGCGCGAGTTGTGAGTGCGCGCTTAGAGTTATAATTATTATAAGATAAGCGCATTATAAATACCGTAATTATTATTATTATTATTATTATTATTATTATTATTATTATTATTATTATTATTATTATTATTATTATTATTATTATTATTAGAGATTTTACTGAGGGGTTATAAAACTTGATTAAAAGACGTAATTCCTCAAAGTTAGCTTGAAAACCACGACAATTCCACTGAAGCAGAGAGTACATGATTATGTCTCATCTGGGGGTAAGGAGTTTTCCCCCCTTTTTCCTTTGCCTTGGAAGGAGTTGAAGAAAAAGAAGGGGGGGGGGGGGCTCCCGGGCCTCCTCTGGTTCTTCGGAGATGAAGGAGCTGCCGCAGCATCAGCAACGACAACTTTCACCCCCTCCATCCGCTCCTCCAATGCAGCATATTTGTTTTGAAGGGGGACATCAGTGTTCCCCTTCTGGGCCCGTGCGCACAGCGGTCACATAGATTTCTTAGACTTCTGGTCCTGGACAGCTTTCCTGCCGCTAGAGTTAGCGGCCTTAGAAGGCTTACCAGAGCCAGAAGCCTTTGGCGTTGACAAACTAGCAGGTTTGGGTGGGGGCTGAGGCTTAGGGGCAACAGAAGGCGGCACTACCGGACCGGCAGTGTCCGCCTTCTGCGTTCCCTGGCTCCTTGTCACCACTGGAGGAGGGTTACTCTCCAGGGGCGAGAGGAGCCGAGGCTCCACCCCCAACCAAGAAGTTAGGGATTGACATGAAAAGTCTTTGGTGGGGCGCTTGCCTGCCACCGCTGCACTGAAAGTATACACAGAGGTGTTAGAGGTTGGGGCAGCTACAGCTGCACCAGGGCCTTCAACCAGTTTTTTTGGCGTCCAGAAAGGACAACCCCTTCTCCACACGCACCTGCTGAATCTTGCACTCGGATATCCAAAGAGGGCATTTCTTGTCCGAAGCCATATGCGCCCCCTGGCAGTTCACACACAGGGGGGTGGCTGTGCAGGACTCAGCAGAGTGTCCGGGCTTAGTGCAACGGGCACATGAAGCCTCTGCCTGGCGGCATGTCTTCTGCCCATGGCCATACTTTTGGCACCTAAAGCACCGGAGGGGGAGAGGGACGTACTTTTTTACTCTCAAGGAGTAGTAACCAACCCCCCCCCCCCCAGATGGTAGTAGGAGGGGTGGGGGTGCCAAACGTCAGGATGATGGTAGGGAGACGGATCTCCCCACCACCTCGCTTGGAAGCGAAGCGCCTGACGTAAGTCACACCCTGAGACTTAAGGTTCCGTACAAGTTCATCTTCTGACAGTTCTGCCAAAGCTTGATCTTTGATTACGCCTCTTGACGAATTCATAGTTTTGTGGGGTGTGACTTCCACAGGAGTGTCTCCGATGGAAGAGAGCCCCAGTAGCGCGCTGGAGTGTGCCCGGGTACGGCACTCCACCAGCAAGTCACCAGACTTGAGGCGCTGGGCGTCAGGCCTGCCAACACGGCTCCTGAGGGTCTCCCCCACCAGAAAAGAATGCAGCTTGGTAACAGGTTTCTCCTTCACCTTGCTATGGACAATGAGGAAGCGAGGCCATACGGCCGACACCTGAGGCGTCGCTTCCTCACAGTCCGAGTCACTGTCATGTTCAATGTTGGTGGCTATGTGCCGCTTCTGTGCAAGTTTAGGTTTTTTCTCCATATTATAATAGTAGAGATATTCATCCCCCGGGGGTCCCTGCCCGCCACCGAGCCCAACAAGGGAAAGTGCAAATGTCGGCGGGTCTCCAGCCGACGCACAATGGAGACTGCCCGAAAGATATACTCAAGGGGGTAAGCCCGATTGAACCGTTTGAGCCACCGCCTTCTATCACACCGTTGAATGCAGGGGAATACTGACGTAAAGCACCTAATCAGCAGCAGAGGCTATAGCGTGGTGCTCCGTATAGCAACCCGCATATCAACAGTGGGACACGACACAGGTCTCTAAGCACGGCAAACACTTGGGATTCAAAGGACCAAAAGCTAGCTCACGAGTATTTTTAAGGACCAATCCAACATGGTAGGACTGGGTTAACACAGCCCCTTAAAAACCGGACCAATGAAAAAGACTGAACAACATATCTGCTGACATCAAGTCCTAATCCTGGACAAAGATGGCTACCCTCTGCGAGGCCAACCAGTCAGTGACTGAGGAGGCTACCCACACACGCCACGTGGAGGCCGGTACCTAGTGGGCTGTTTAGTGACTTTCTGGCATAGTAGTGTATTTAGTAGATAACCTATGAGTTTGAACTCAGTCACCTGGAATGTACTGTTATATATTCATACAGAGTTTTTTTTTTTTAATTATTAACTGCAATTCCTGTTCCTTGGCTGGCTTGTTGAACAACACTGTATCTGTATTTTCTGTTTGCCAGTACCTGACAGCCTTTTCAGAAATTGCCGAAAATCGTGCCCGGCGACGTTAAACTGCAGTAGTTACGATTTGGACAGGTATTTGGATGTGATATTAGCTCATTCAGCCCGAAGCAAGTATTTCCCAAATTTTGGAGGCAGAGACCCTTGACAGCGAGGACAGATCTCACATCACGTTAAATATAAAATGACGTAAAAGCAAGGTAGAGACCCTTGACAGCGAGGACAGATCTCATATCTAATCTGGCACTACCCTTGAATATAACGACTATGCTCCTGTTGCAGGAGATGGATCGACCATGATAAGTCAAAGACAAAAGGTAGAGACCCTTGACAGCGAGGACAGATCTCATATCTAATCTGGCACTACCCTTGAATTGATTCTGATGTTGAAATATCTCCTTTTGAAAAAGCCTCGCAGATGTGCCAATGAGTCATAGTAAACTCTATAAGGGGCGCGCGCAGTGCATACGCGTCATTGGTTTGTCAGACGTTATTTTGTCATTAGGTTTTATTTGCTTTTACGTCATTTTATATTTAACGTGATGTGAGTTTCGCTTTCGCTTCAAGACTTGGGAAAATGGTGATAAAACTAGAATTTCACGGTGCAATTTCAGTCTTGATATAATTTGTGTTAAATCAGCAGTGCAGGGGATCTAACTGTTTGTCTGTCCAGCACTGAGTGATTCCCCTTGGTTTGTGTACAATTCTGCCAGCGCTAGCCTCACATATCTGGTTTGTGAGTTGTGTTAAATCAGGTTGACTTTACCTAGCTACATGCTATACTAAGAACACCTTCTGAAAGCGTGTTGATGTGTGTGTATGTGTGTGCGTGTGTGTGCGTGCATGCGCGCGCTCCAAACATCCTCAATAGGCATAAATGTTCATGCGCCCTCCGTGCACATGAGGATCTATGCCTCTTGGAGATGCACGCATATGTGAGAGAGAGAGAGAGAGAGAGAGAGAGAGAGAGAGAGAGAGAGAGAGAGAGAATGACGTCATATTTAGAGTATGTCTGCGTGGTGACGGATTTGCTTCTTTTACGTCACCGCCACTGTCTGACATTCTCCAGATGTCAAGGTTTGAATTTTTTTCTGAAAAGAATTAACTTTTACTGAAGAAGTTGAAAGGGTACAAAGCTGGCTAACGAACTCATCCAATGTCTTTCTCCAAACTAGTTATATCGAGTCACCTGAATGCTCTTCTGAAAGCGCGACGATGTGTGTGTGTGTGTGTGTGTGTGTGTGTGTGTGTGTGTGTGTGTGCGTGCGTGCGTGCGTGCGTGCGTGCGTGCGCGCGCGTGTGTGTGTGTGTGTGTGTGTGCGTGTGTGTGTGCGTGTTAGTGCGTGCATGCGCGCGCGATCCAAACATCTCCAAGAGACACAGATCCTCATGAGCTCTCCGGGCGCATGAGGATCTATACCTCTTGGATATGCGCGCATGTCTGTGTGTGTGTGTGTGTGTGTGTGTGTGTGTGTGTGTGTGTGTGTGTGTGTGTGTGTGTGTGAGAGAGAGAGAGAGAGAGAGAGAGAGAGAGAGAGAGAGAGAGAGAGAGCGGCGCGCTAGAGAGAATTACGTCATATTTAGAGTATTATGTCAATGTCTGCGTGGTGACGGTTGCCCCTTTTACGTCACCGCCACTGTCTGACTTTTTCTAGAAGTCATGTTTTTTTTTCAACTCTTTTAATTCTTTTCTGAAAAGAATTAATTTTTACTGAAGAAGTTGAAAGGATACAAAGCTGGCTAATGAACTCATCCAATGTCTTTATCCAACTAGCTATATTCAAAATTTCAAGTAAATATGACAAAAATTACGGACTCTAATCTGGGTCAACCAACTTCCTATAAACCGTTGTTTATGTCTTAAATGAGACATTCAATTACAATATGCTCGGAGGCTCTCTTAGCCACCCCTTTAAGAAAGTATTTCGCCAAGTTTCAAACTTGTGTGTACAGAAATATCGGACATTCTCTTGTTTACATATATACGCACACACATACATACTTACGCACGAACGGCGCTTCGCGCCAAATGTACGTTCAGTAGCGAGGTTAGCGTAACCAGACATGACGTAATTTGTTTCTTGTTACTTCAATTGTGAGAGGTTTAGGCCTGCCCTCCTTTGACACCATGGACATGCTATTAAATTCGTCCCACGGTGACCCGTCCTAAAAAGTCCCTTCTATAGATAGAAAGGACTTAAAAATGGCCAAAGGTATCGTTATTTTTTTTTTCAAATTTAGATGCATTTTTGACCTAGAGGTATCAAAAAGTGCGTGTCCCACGTTCCTTGCTGTTGCTTTGAATAAGGAATTTTAGTTATTTATAGTGATACGAAAATTATAAAATAATTAACATAACATCTTTGAAATCAACGATTTTTAAGCGCCATTTTATATGATTAATTCAGCTAAATGTGTCTGTCCCACGGATTTTAGTCCTTGCCGTTACCAGCAACCAAAAGCTAGCAAAACTACTTGAAATTTTAGCTGAAAGACAACGAATTTCTTTGAGGATACACGTCATGTTTCACTTCATACTATCAAAGCATCAGCTACGTGCTTTGTAGAATGCGCACAGAATTAGGTTCATTTAAAACCTGAGAGTTGACGTAAGTTTGTTTCATGTTTCCTACCTGTTGCTTGATTGTATTAAATGTTAATATCATTATTTATTTTTCCTTATAATGTTGCTGTATTAGCCACTTCGTGACCAATGACATTAATTCTGTAATAATGCTATTTCGATTTTTTAGACCATAAGAACACGGTGTTTTTCTTTCCTATTACTTTCTATGGCGTAACTTGACTTGGGTAACAGTAGAGAAGGGGATTGGTAACAGCTCTGACTCTTTTAAACATTTTATGAAATTGACATTATGAATGCAGGTCTTTACAGAAAGCCAAGCTAAGATCACAATAAATTCGATCGTATAAATGTACACAAACCAAGGGGAATTAGTCAGCGCTGGACAGACAAACAGTTAGATCCCCTGTCCCCGCCTATCAGGCACCCAATCGCCAGCCCACAGGAAAATACGCAAGTATAGTGATTAGAACCAGACGATCATCTACATCCCCAAAAAGGATACATCAGGTCTATCCCATAACCCATGTCTTTTCTGGAACTTAGGACGTAGGCAGGAGAAACACACATACACAAACAAGAAGGTGCACTACTAAATGTGGTTGGGTAAATACCCTGATTTCCCACAGTAGATGCACAAGACAATACCCAACAATGTAACGATACAAGTTTTGCCTCGAGTTATAGAATACTCACAAACCAGATAGGTGAAGCTACCGCTGGTAGAATTGTACACAAACCAAGGGGAATTAGTATAGCACCTTCTTGTTTGTGTATGTGTGTTTCTCCTGCCTACTTCTTAAGTTCCAGAAAAAGACATGGGTTATAGGCTAGACCTGATGCATCCTTTTTAGGGATGTAGATGATCGTCTGGGCTGGCGATTGGGTGACTGATAGGCGGGGACATGGGATCTAACTGTTTGTCTGTCCAGCGCTGAGTAATTCCCCTTGGTTTGTGTACAATTCTACCAGCGCTAGCCTCGCCTATCTGGTTTGTGAGGATCGTATAAATGGTATATTACAAATACTCCTAGATTTGATTTCCTCTCACTTGGTAACATGACGGAAGTATGGAAACAGGATAAAACTAACTGGTATGAAACACACACACAACACACACACACACACACACACACACACACACACACACACACACACACACACACACACACACGCACGCACGCACGCACGCACACGCACACACACACACACAAACTGTGTAATACTAGGTCCGTGATTTGCCCCTCTTTAGTATGTTCCCATCGACTGTACGAACATTTGACTCATAGCGTTGATTGAGTCTGTAGTATTTTGTGGTGTGTGATTTGTTATTTGCTTGTTGTTGTTTTTCTGGTGTGCTCTAAAGTTAAAAAAAAAAACTATCCTGATGACGTATAGGTCGATGGATTGTCCAGACAATTCCCCAGCTACCACCTCCATTTCAAATGAATGAGGTGGGCGTGTAAACAAACCACATTTTGTGTTACCGTCAGACGCAAAACAATAACAACAACATACACATGGTGTGTGTGTGTGTGTGTGTGTGTGTGTGTGTGTGTGTGTGTGTGTGTGTGTGTGTGTGTGTGAGGGTGGGTGGGTGGGTGGGTGGGGGGGGGGGTTGTATGATCAGATATAGGTAAACCTCCGTCTTTGTGTGGATTTGACACGTGTAATGGTCGGAGAGTAAACTAGCTTATGGATCAGTATTTGTCATGCTTGCGCGGAGATGTTTCGGTGACGAGTCTAGTACATCGGGCACAGACGCCTTGTGTACAATCCAAACGTTTAAACTTTACATTTTATAGTGTGAGGAATTCGACGTCCGTTTGTGTCGATACTTGACCGAACGTACTTTTAAAGAAAAGATATAAATGCTGCATATTTTGTTATATTTTTATTTCTTTTTTGTTACAAACATATCCATCCTGTTACCATTCTATTTTAGAAGTATAACAAAATTATTTTATTATTCTTTTTTTGTGTTTTTGAAATACAGCCGTGAGATGGCTTTAGTCGCCTGCTCGGCGTTAAACCCCAATAACTAACTAACTATTTTTTTTTTTAAAAAAAAACATTGTGTGGGCTGTGTACCTCTCAGCAAAGATGAAAATTGGTCGGAATTGTTTTTAATAACGCAATATCTTTTCATATTAAAGTTTATCAACCAAAAGCAGTATTTTGTAATTTCGCAGATTTAGTATGTAAAACAAAACCCAGCAAAACGCATTCGATTTTGTCTGATTTGATTTTACATATGTGTAAGGCATTTCGATGGCTTTTGTTTGGTAATGGTAGTGCTTGTTTCCGTAAGGCCCATTTAAATCAGACATGGTAAACAATTTCACGTCTGATAACAGCAAAGAATGTTTAGATGACATCAACGATAATTTATGAAATATCAAAGTAAGTTTTCTTATTAGATTGAAATTTTACTGCACTTGAACAAACAAAAAATCTTTTGACGCAACACATTTTTGGGTTTGAACAACTTCATCTTTTTTTTTTTTTTTCATCATGGTCAAATCACGGCAATGTTTGAACAAGTGTCACATCTGTATTTCCGTTGAGTGTTACCAGTTTGTTTGCTTGTATGTATTAAGCTGCAATATATTCCGCCAGGTTTGTTGATTTATTTCACTAGTATTGTCACAGATGAAATAAAAGAGTATGTTATGTCAATTGTTCTGCATAACCTGAGTGGTTGTAAATGGTTGTACATTGCTTAACGTCCCGACAGCAACAAGACTTTCTCAGGACGTGCCTGCACTGCTTGTGAAAACAAAATATTGAATGTATGTCGCCAGTCGGTCTAACACGCTAAATAAACCCAAGACCATTTAGCAACACACATCCAATATCAAGAGCTACAGGCAGCGCAGACAGTAGGGAGAGTTTAAAAAAGGAAAATACAGTTGAATGGACCAAGGGTAGCCAGAAACACATGCCCCAGAATAGAAGGGAAAACCCACCCTGTGGGCTGACCAGGGTGACCCTGGGAACTAAAAAGTAGTTAACCCCACCTGTCCCCCGGGGCAGACCCAGGTGGTGGCCTAACCTGAGATGAAGTGTAAATATATTTAGGCATTACGTTGTATGGAATATGAGGATGTATTTTATCCAGTGTTTTACAATATGACTGTAAATAATCAAAGAAACAGCATGATAATAATGTGAATAAAGTATTAGATTGTAGTTAGAATGTAACCGTTTTGATACATATCTTATCACTTGTTTCTTTGGGGTTCGGTTCTTTATCATTGCCCCGCCCGGGTCTGCCCTGAGGAACGTGGGTGGGTTAACTACTTTTTAGTTCCCAGGGTCACCCTGGTCAGCCCACAGGATGGGTTTCCCGTCTATTCTGGGGCATGTATTTCTGTATTTTTTTTTTTTTCATGCAGTGCAGGCACGTCCTGAGAAAGTCTTGTTGCTGTCGGGACGTTAAGCAACGTACAACCAACATCTTTATCATTAGTTACATGGAAACATTAGTGATTACACATATTATTCTTTCTTTAGATATTACTACTGCTCTGTCATCTAACAGACTGCAGTACCCAGAACCTCTATTCTTTCATGGGGTATATGTATTGTTTATGACACTTCGTCCTTATTCATAATGATGATTTGCATCCTTTTTTGATTACAAAAGTAATGATCACATATTATTCTGATTTGTGTTATAAGCATCAATGATTTGCGCTTTACGGATCTCAAGAGTGTTGTATGTAAACCTATTTTGACTGAAAGTTGTTTCCATCTATTTATCTATTTTGGATGTTATATATTTTTTTTTCTCAGGCAAACGGTCGTGCTTTAAAATAATGCACAGTGCTTGTAGATGCATATTCGATATTTATGAATGGTTTAATTTGATGCAGGGTCTCCTGTTCGGTTTTTTTTTTTTCCTTCTTTCTTTTAAATAAAACCCGCTACCAACCCACCCGCTATCCTTGCCTCATATATTTGAGAGTCTGACGACGTAGCCGGCTACACATCTATCAACCCATCCATCCACCAATCAGCCAGCCAGTTCATCCATGCATACATGGATCCATGACACCACTGTTGAAGGTTTTATTTTAAACAACAATGAAACAGCATACAGAGAGAGAGAGAGAGAGTAGATGAACTTGTTGGCTGATGTTCTGACAATAACCTTGACCTGAATGTGCCGAAAACGAAAGAAAAGGTCATGGATTTCAGAAAAATCAAAAGTGGCATTGTTCCCCTCACTATTCATGGTAGCCATGTTGAAATTGTTGATTGTTTCAAGTTTCACCCACATCTCAAACGATCTTAAATGGGAGAAAAACGTTGATTCTTTAGTGAAAAAAAATCACAGCAACGACGTCTTAAAACGTTTGAGGTCAGCAGACAAATTTTGACCAACTTCTACCGGGCAGTTATTGAAAGTATTTTGACCTTCTCCCTGACCGTTTGGTTTGGCAGCACCACACAGAAAGAGCAATCCAAATTAAACAGAGTAGTAAAAACTGCATCGCAAATCATAGGTATTGATTTGCCCTCGTTAGAGTCCCTCTTCCACGAAAGAATGCTAAAAAAAGGCTAGATCCATCCTCCGAGATGATTCCCACCCAGCCCACGAGTTGTTTGAGATGTTGCCATCAGGGTGCCGTTATAGAGCGATCGGAACACGCACGAGTCGTTTTAAAAAACAGTTTTTACCCGACCGCTGTCCAGACTTTTAATGATGCAAACAAACGCCCAAACGCCAAACCTGAACCATCCGTCCCACTGTTCACTGTAATGTATATATATATACAGACACGTCACTAGACTGGAAGAACTGTTCATGATGCTAGAAAGGAATGCTCTTCCATTATCCTACTACTAAGTGTATCTGCTGTCAAACATCCCGCAGGGTATGTAGAAAACTAAGGGAGAAGAGATAGAGAACATTATACACAGGCATAACACACCAGTAGTCCCGTAACAGATATTATAGGAGGAATAGTTGATGCCAGACAGTGACCTAGATAGTCTGCTCGCAGCGGGGAGTGACTGCATACCACAGCAGGAGGTGGCTGGCCAAACTAATGAGTAGGGCTATCTGCGACACTGCTGTGTCTATGATGCAAGTGACATGTTCAGTTTTATATTACGATATACCCTATGTGATTTGTGTTAGTGTGAAATCGTGTTTATTGGCTTTATGTTTAGACCACAATAGTTACTAAGGCGTGAGACTGAGAGAGAGAGAGAGAGAGAGAGAGAGAGAGAGAGGAGAGAGAGAGAGAGAGAGAGAGGAGAGGAGGGAGAGAGAGAGAGAGAGAGAGAGAGAGAGAGAGAGAGAGAGAGTAGTGGTGTATGTGTGTATGTGTGTGTGTGTGTGTGCACGTGAGTAGCTTAATTATATTTTGATGTGTTTAATGTTCTTCTTTTTATGTTGCGCAGCACCGCAACGATTTCCTAATGTATTATTACATATGGCAATAAAGTTCTATCATCATCATCCATCCACCCATACGTCCGTTCAGCCAGCCAGCCAGTTAATCAATTAATCAATCAATCAATCAATCAATCGATCCATCGATTAATCGCATTACCACCATCATCATGATTTGACATCATTATCGTCACCACCACCCTCACACAGTGCAATCAGTAGGAATGGAGCTTGTTGATCTTAGAGAAGTGATTATATTGTGTTTTATCTGTTGGTGAACATGGACATATTGGGATTTTTGTTACTGTTTGTTTACCCACTATAGCGAGGGGCCCAAGGAACATGATTGTTCGCTGAAGGGTAGAGACTTGCCACTTTGTCCACTCATTAAGATAATTTAGATGATCACCCTGCGCGTCAGAAATACGTTGCTAGATGTTTATGAGAAGGTCAGTGGTGGATTACAATTGCCAATAACTGTAAGAGTGGCAGCACTGGGCCTTCATACCTACGCGTTAATAGTGCCAGCCCACGCGCCGATGTTTACTGTTTTGTTTCTGTCATCATCTCTTAACCCGCCGGCGGTGTAATGGTATGCTGCATCCATACCATATAAAAATCCGTGTTGTGATGGCTCGAGGTATGAGTCTTTCTTGCAAGAAACGTTGAATACAATGGTTTTTCAACATACGGCAAATGGGACACCCATAATGTAAATGTCAATGCACACGTATTGGTTTTTATTTGTGTTTGCTGCAGATCTTACAAACATCAGATGATTATTCTAGTCCAGGCCATCATATCTAAAACAGCACCGGATGATAGCACACGCTAGTGTAGACTCGTTTCGATGTACGTGTATGTGTCGAGCCAGCGGAATAGTCCTCATACTCAGCGTCTGTATTATAAGTACATTTTCTTTGTATTTCTTTTTTTTTCCCCTGCAAAAGTGATATCTTGTGTCATGGTGTTGTTATAACTACGGCACATGTTAACTGTCTAAAATGCTGATCACAAATACAAAGAAACTTGTCCGCTAGAATACTTCAAACAACACACACACACACAAAACCGTGTCAAAATGCTTTCTGTTTGTACGTCTGATTCAGTTTGAACTTGAATGACAATAACAAGAATTTCAAACGATATTATGCTTAGTTTTCGCTCACTTTTTCTCAGTTAAAATTGGTCGAATTAGACAGGTTTCTGTATGAAGTACACGCACGCCTGAGTGACTGAAAAGTATGGAAAGCTACACTGATCATAATCGCATCTAAATAGACTAGTTGGTTTCTATCGCAGTGTTTGGTCGACACTCTATGAAAGATGAAACCAAGAAAATATCGACGTGTCTAAGCTCCTAATTTAAGCGGTCAACCAGCTCCATCTGTGGAAGTTATTGACTGGTCATTGTGTGCCTTGTGCCAAGAGACAACTAGCGAGGCACTTCAGTGTCTGTCCAGCACGAAAAACGCGGTGCTGGCTACAAATATGTTGCTGAGAACCTTGAAGCATTTGATGAACTTGGATGCTGTCCTGTCAGTCAGCCTGAACCTTCTTAATGAAGGCGATTGATTAAAAGAAACATTCCCAAAACATTCTGCATCTTGGCACAAATCATGCCGAACAAAGGTCGGCAACACAATTTTGCTGCGAGAAAGAAAGACAACCAGAACCTTCTGCAAGTCCAGTGAAAACTAAAAAAGCAGTCAGCACATCCTCAGCACTATCGGCAATGCAGAAAGAGAAGCAACATTCAGGAAGGGTAACGCGATACAGGCTGTGTGCTTGTTTTGTGATGGTCCCCCAGTCTCAGCCGGATTACATGAAGCATGGACATTTACATTGGATTTCAAGGTCCGCAGTCATGCCCAACTACTCAATGACCGGCATCTGCTTTGAAAACTTGCTGACAACGAGATGGTGCCCTCTGTATCCAAATATCACTTGAAGTGTCTCACCGCCTTCTACAGACGTTCTCGTACAACTTCACAGGAGGAACCTGAAGAGGACGATGCCTCAACTTTGCATGCGATCGCTTTTGCAGAACTTGTGGCATACGCGGAGAGCTTCAGAGAGGATCCCGATACTGCACCAGTCTTCACAATACCCAACCTTTGTCGTCTGTATGCTTCTCACTTGTATGGCCTTGGCCTGAAAGTTGCTGACAGAGTACGTTCTGGACGTTTAAGAGGAAATCTTCTGGCAGCTGTACCAGATCTTCTTTCATCTAACCAAAGCAGAGAGATCGTTCTTGTGTTTAACAGAGACCTGGCTGATGCTGTAAAGAAGGCTTGCACCTGGCTTGAGTTAGCCAGAGCAGCTGAAGTGGTTTGAAAGGAAACATTCAGATATAAAGCTGCATTCAATGAAAGATTAGAGAAACAGTGCCAAGAGAGACCTGTGCCAGCATCCTTAACAGTTTTGGTCAGTTTTATTCTAGATGGACCAGCGGCAACTGAGCAGTCTAAACCTGTTGATTATTCTCAGAAACAAGCTGTTCTCACGATATCACAGCTTATCGCCTTCAACTGCCGGAGATTCTCGAGGAAAACAAACTTCCTTCCAACGTCACAACAAGGAGAGAGAAACACCACTGCCTCTGTATCTAGTATCTAAGTCTCAAAGTCCATGCAGAAACAAGAAAGAAAGAGCTGGTCGACACACTGCCTTCTCTAGGGCTAGCAATTTCATACAAACGTGTGATGTTCATCTCATCACAGATTGCAAACTCTGTCATCAAAAGATTCGAAGAGGACGGTGTTGTTGTCCCTATAAATATGATGAAGGGCGTCTTCACAGCAGGTGTTGTGGACAACATTGACCATAATCCTAGCTCAACAACAGCGTCCGACTCTTTTCATGGCACTGGTATATCCTTGATTCAACACACAGTAACTGGGGGCCAAGAACAGTCTGTGTCACTCTTTGACGGAGAACAGGACAACTAGGGCATCCCACAGTTCCCAGAAAAGTACACCAACGTCCTACCTGTAGCTATTCCAGCTACCGAGCAGTTTGTACCCCATTCACCTGGTCCTCATAAGCAAAATGTTTTCCCTGAAGTCGCAAGCCATGAAGAAGAATATTCGTGGTTGGAAAATGTCCACACAAGCTTATAAAATGCGTCGGTCCACGACCAGGAATCACTATCTTGGGCATCCTACCATGCCTCGCAACGACCGTCTGCCATCATCAGACTTTTGCCGCTGCTTCTAGAGAATGCCCATTTGACAGCACTGATCAAGCATGTCATGAACTTGATTAAAGAAGCCACAGAACATTTGAATCCTTGACAAACATCTGTTCTCGCAATGGACCAGCCTCCGTATGCCCTCGCAAAGGGAATACAGTGGTTTTGGCCAGACACCTATGCTGAACAAAAGTTTGTGATCATGATGGGAGACTGTTAACAGGATATTTTAAATAAACAGTGGTGACCTCATGATTATTACAGGTATCTGTCGGGTGATCATAGTAGACACTCGAAACGCTTCTAAAATACAAGTGAAAAATGAAAACATCTTGTGCATCTGAACTCAAACAAGAACACACTGACTTGTTTCAATGTTTATGACTGACTGGCACACTGCGGTTGTACATGTGTACATGGAAGGGGCGCTGAAGGGACACAGTTGCAGATGGGACTTAAGGCGTAATCAATGCAAAATGTGAGAAAGTGTTATTAGGAAAATAATGTCAATTTGTCAATTTTTGATTATCTCAGAGGTTTCCAAGTCCAGTTTACGTCGCTACATGTGTGAAAACAACTAACCAGACCACACCGTAAGGCAGTGACAACAAGCAAGCAATAAACCTGAAAGGGGTCATGTTGACCTAATTAATTACTGCTAAATAAAATATTGTGAAATGCTGTTGATACTGATAAGAAAGGAAACGTACTTCAACGGTCCAAAGCGCCACATTCTCGTTGTGCTTGATCACAGTTTTCTTAGTTACTGCTAAAATGATCAATCTGCAGTCGCGATAAAATGGGCAGATGGTCATGACCTAATTATCTGTGACCCAACAGATATCACATCCAGCACAATTCTGACTGCATGATATTTCATGAAGGTTCCTTTGCATGCATATTGAACTTCCATGCTGATTTTAGTTCAAACCCGTTGTATGTACAATAGTTATGGTTAAGAACAAGAACAAAAGAGTTTATGGGTCTGGTTGACCTAATTAATCGATAGCCGTTCCCATCTGAGAGAGCTGTCAATGTGTTTCTGACGCTAATATTGTTCGGAGAGGTACTCTTTACTTATATACCAAGTGGCATGTCTCTACTATGAAGTGAACATTCGAGCTGTTTTATGAGCCTTGGGCCCCTCACTATAATTATTTTACTAAGGATCCTAATTACGCAGCTTGTGTAATAATGTGTAATAATGTATTCAGATGTTTGTATAATAAGCAGTGAGGGTTGGATTAGATTGAAACACGTGTATTATGTATGCATGTGTAGAGGTGGGTGTGAATGTGTAAGTGCCGCTCAGCTCAGTTCATAAAAGATGTTTATGTGTGAGGTGTGTAAGAGTTATGTGTAAAGATTTTGTAGTGTTTACTTATGTCCATTTGGAATTTGTAGGTGTGTAAGTGCAGAGAGGAAATGTTCATAATTATGTTATAATGTTTTCATGTCTTGTTTGTACTATTTGTTATAAATGTACCGCAACCGAATTTCTCTTTTCGAGATAATAAAGTACTCTTATTCTTATTCTTTGTTCCCTCGTACAAACCACCCATCCTGATCGTATTTTCGTAAGCAGAGGCAGTCTTGCCACACATTTTGGATAAAATCTGCCCCGTCAGTGTGAAATAGCCAGCTTATATTATGAGAATACCGTTTTGGACAGTCCGATGGGTAGAGGAGGAGACGAGGGAGAGGGGTGGGGGGCGGGGGTGGGGGGTGGGGTGGGAGGGGAGGTGGAAGGGGGGAGGCAGGAGTGAGGGGCAGAAGACACGGAGCGGGGGAGAAGGGCAACTTACAAGAACATTTATCAGGACGCCAAACTTAATGTTACATTTTGCTGCAATAGGTAGCACACCTCCGGTACTTATCCTGGATCGGTTTCTGCGTCTGTTCACATTAGATTGGACAGATTCGAAGTACATCAGTACCTGTTTTGAGCAATCCCTCACCTGTCATTAAGGACCATCAGTTAGGTGGCTGTAACCATGTAAATGATGGACTTTAATTACAGGCGACACTTTTTTACCCTTCAAGACTTCTCTTAAGACCACTTTGGCCTGAGGACAGGTGGCTGTTCCCGAAACAGACCCCACTGTAACTCTCACACTGTGGCCGATTTGCACGTTCAACACGTACCTGTCACTCCATCGCCCTTTCCATTCTCTGTCGTTTCCCCAGGGGTTCCGCAGGCGTAATAACTTTTCTCCATTCACCTGTTGTGACATATAAATGCAACAGTTGTTCGCAACTGGACACGTACAATTGCGTGTAGGGGGCGTAATCGGGGAAAACGCGTTTTGTACAGCTGACCACATTGGTCAATATAATCTGGGCCCCAAAAGGGTACATCTAAATTTCCAATCACAAAGAGGTTGGAAATCCAGTGAACATGCGGAGGGTTTCGGCAGTTACACCCTCCCCCCCCCCCCTCCCCACCAGCCACCCCCACGGTAAATCTTTTATATCAGTCTTGTTGTTCTGGTGCTTAACTCATTCGAGACGTGCTGCCTCCGGATACGCGGCTTATGCCGCGTATCCGGAGGCGGCACGTCTCGAATGAGTTAAGCCAACTAGAGTTACCATTATTGGTCAATAATGCACAGTGTTCTCTATAATCCATTACTGCTGCTTCCTACTCACTTGGTACATTGTCCTGTACCACTGTGTGCATTTCAAAGTATTTTTCGTGCTCTGTCAGAACCGTTCAAGTCCGAAAACATCTGACTTATTTACACACGGTACCACCCCAGTAGCAAACCGTCTTCGGGCCCACGACGGCGGCAGCCGTCGTGGGCCCTAGGACCTTTGCTTACTGGGTTAATACACAACAACGTGTTTTCAAAGTTAACTAACTTTCGCTCAGAGCGTGTCTTTTGTACTTCGCAAATCTTCCCTTTAGATCAGTACAGGAAAATACCCTGCTGCCACAGCCAATTCCTTCCAGACGTGCCGCATCCGGATACGCGGCATAAAGCCGCGTATCCGAATACAGCACGTCTCGAATGTGTTAATCAAGGAGCCCTTCCTCAATAGCTGCGAAAGTGTAGTCTAGCGTTTCCGCAGCTGTTGACGGTTTCAGAAATCTGTAATGCATACCACTACTTAACTTTACATTGGCAGTGTCAGGCATGGAGTCAGAACATAACATGTCAGTAGGCCGAGGGTCAGGTCCGAGCCAGAAGTCTCAGCCTACTGTTTTAAGACTTCTGGCTTGGATCTGGCTGATGGTTGAACTCTACTGTCATGCATAATTACTATAGAACTTTACCTTTGCGGTGTCTGACATGGAGTAGGCATGTCCGCCCACCAGTCCGTGAACCCCATTATAATGCTCCTGGAAAATGAAATGGTTTATTGCAATTCATTAGAATGTTTTCAGAATTGTAATGACAAACGCAAGCACGCACGCACACATTGACGCGCTCGTGCGCACACACACACACACACACACACACACACACACACGCTCGCACGCACGTACGAATACACACACATACACACACACACAGACACACACGTACACACACACACACGCACACCCGCACACACACACACACACACACACACACACACACACACACACACACACACACACACACACACGCGCCATGGGCGGTTTAGGGGAGGGGAACTAAAGGGATCTAGGATGAAAAGCATAGCTCATCCCCTACATAGCCCCCTTGTGCCAGAAAGACAAGGTGCTGTATACACTACCGCTGACCGCATGCCCAAAGGGGTTACTGTAACGTTTGGGACCTACCGGGACGGCTGAGATGACCTGGCAACCGGATTTGATGGCGTTGTAAATCCTGCCGTAGAACCTGTCCCTGTCCGTGATATCCTTGTGCTGAACAGTCTCCGCCACACCGCCGGTAAGCTGCACGTACGCGTCGCCAGGCTGACCCCCATCCACTGCGTTGTAGGATCCGTGATGTCTGTAATGACGGGCATATTTTGCTCCATTAGACAAGACCAATCACGTTTTGCGATGTAACGTGAAACATGGCTGATCGACACTGAACCTTATTTGCATGAGATGTGCCTTTGGGCAGCAAGACCAATCACATTTCATGTGGCACCTTGCAACGCTAAATGTGAGTGATATTGCCAACCACATCTTAAACTCTACGCTCATGTTTACGATGAGATGAAAACAAACTACATGTACACTCGACTTCCAGGTATAACATGGGCGGGTGTAAGAAATGTCGGATATGGCCATCGGGTCGACGTCGGCCCGATGAACTATTGCGCCCGACTACAGTTTTTCTTTTGAAGTTATTCCCTTAACTCATTCTACCCCAGACACACCACAACAAGATAAGGATCGACCATGATAGTTCAAGGGTGATGCCAGAATAGCTTGGCGCCTACGGCATCACCCTTGAACTATCATGGTCGAGCTGTGTCCTGCACTGCAATGCAGTCTTCAGAGGACAACGGTAAAATTTGGGGATTTCGGTGATGGGGTAGAATGAGTTATACAACAAACTTCCAATAAAACGACAAAACATTCGGGCACAATGTCAGGAGAGGAAGTATTATGTATTTCAAGACAACTAATCTCATCCGGAAACGATGTAAATGAGGCAAGCGAGAGAAAAAGACCGGCATTACGCGAGTGTTCACTTTTGTACCACTCCACTTTTCCCACAAAGCCGGGGCCCGGGCCAAAATGCTGACTACCAAGCTCGTATCCATATTTCAAAATGGACGTGTAGAGTCCATTTAACTCATTTTAGTCACACTTAACTCATTCAGCCCGACGGCCGTATTTCCCAAATTTTAGAGGCGTCAACTAATGACTATGCACCTGTTGCAGGAGATGGTTTGACCATGATAATTCAAGGGCAGTGCCAGATTAGCTTGGCGCCTGTTACTGCCAGATTAGCTTGGCGCCTGTTACTGCCAGATTAGCTTGGCGCCGACAGGCGCCAAGCTAATCTGGCACTACCCTTGAAATATCATGGTCGACCCGTCTCCTGCTGTAGTGCGTCAGGGCTGAATGGGTTAACATTTCATAAATAATTATTGTGTAGTAATTGTCCTTTCTGAGTGTGTTACTTAATTTGTTGGGTATTTCTTTACCCGGGACACCTTGCGAGGTATGTTTTCCCTTTTCATCAATGTTGCACTTTTTGCTAGGAGTAAATTGGGTTCATTATACAAGATGGCGCGGGTTTATGAAATTCTTTGCCTCTTGCAGTTGCGTAGTTTTCCAACAGCAATCATCACGACATAAAGCGCTATCGATAGCTAAAGGGCGAAGCCTTTCCCAGCCACTGTAGTACATTGTTGTTTCTGAAATGTGCATTCAACGACCATGAGCCAAAATATGTGACAAGCTAGCGAAAATCGGCGCTGAGAAGGGAGAAAACGTACTCATACATCACAACCTGACTTTATCGACACGCGAAATCTACTGCGCTTACAAAATCTACACAAAAAGATAAAATAAAAAGAAAAGATAATATTCCAGCTTGTTCAAGAAAATCAGCAACTCTAATATATAAACTACGATTAAACTCCTGGAAAACAAAAATTTCTAAAGATATTTAGCTTGTGAATGTTCAGAACCTCTCTCTATTATTCATATAATACCTGAATGCCCAATCACAACTCATTTGTTCAGACAAAATGATATAAATATTAATGATCTCGCAGGAACCATCAAAGATATTTTACATACAAGCATAGCAACAACTTCTGTTAAATTAATTTGTCAAATTCCTTTAGGTAAACTTTTGTAATGCATTTTTATATAGTTTGGATTATTAAGTTTCGGGATTGTGTGTGTGGGTGTGTGTGTGTGTGTGTGTGTGTGTGTGTGTGTGTGTGTGTGTGTGTGTGTGTGTGTGTGTGTGTGTGTGTGTGTGTGTTTGTGTGTTGGTCTAAAATCACCAAGAAGTGAAGAGTTCTTAAATAACATTAATTCATTCAAATTCATTCATTCAGCCAAAACCGCACAATAGGCATAGACACACATCATGAGCCCCCGAGGTCGCGGGGGCTCATGATGATCTATGTTTCTTGTAGTTGGATTGTGTTCACTTCTTCTTAGCAGTGAAGGGGTTAATGGCATCAAATTATATATTTTCAAAGCTCATATAATACGTACAACAACTTACAAGAACAAAAAGAGAAAACAATATTTGGTGAAAACACGGACCTCCTTCATCAGTTGAACAAAACGATTCAGTTTGTCTCACTGATTTGAAACGCACTGAAATAAAACATACTCGCAGACCGGAAACGTTGTGAGTGTGTGTTTTATTTTTTATTGAACAACTCACTTGGCGAAAGCTTTCTCAAGGAGCGATATCCACATTTCGTTCTTGTCTGACGCAGAGTGAGCGCCCCAGATGATGCTGCCATAGATGACTGGCAGACGGTCGTCAATGTACACATCTTCCCATTGGCCGAACTGCCAGAATCTGGCGTGAAACGTGCCGTCGTAACGTGGGGAGTCCAGAGAATACTCTCCGGGTGGAATCACCTGCGGATGCAGAATAAAATGTTGAAACTACACATGCGCCATTAACGCATAACATCCTGAGGTTGATTTTGTAAATTTGCTTATTGTCTTATGAAGGTTACATTACAGATTAGGAGATATATTCTGTTACGTGTTGAGTCGTGGTCGTAGTATGATATCACACCAGACGCACGCACGTAAGGTTCTTTGAAAGAAACTTCACTCAGCTGCAATCCGTCACACGTGGCTTAAGGATGTAGACCACACTAGTTCCAACAATATTTTATTTCAGCGATGCGATTTCCACACAATGCATTCACAAATGCACCAACACTGATACAATGTATCCTATACAAAATGTCAACACTGGCGACACAATGCGTCTCTCATACAATGTACATCACTATACACTGCATAATTCCGTCACTGACAATGTACAAACGCGCTTCCCAGCACAATCTTTTATAATATAATAGCTTTCCAGAATAATCTAGCAAATTCATACAACACAACCAATCAAAACAGAACACGTAACCGAAACTCATAAATATTGATGAAAAAAACTTTCTAGTATAGACTACAATAGTCTACAAAATTCGACTGCTATTTTCAACCCCAATTTTGGGAAATCCCGGTGTGTAATGACGTTACACAAGAACACGCTACACAGTTCACGACCTTGCCCGAATTCTCCGGAAGTTTCAAGACTCCGCCTAATACATACTTGCTTCTAACTTCACGCGCACAGAAAACAGCGGAGATTATTCGAGCGGTTTCTAGACTCTTTGGGATTCAACTCTGTGGATTCGAACTCCGTTGGGATTAAACAAATTTTCAGACCCTGTTCAATGTTCCGACTTTGTAATCACCTGCGTGGTAGCAAAAAACGTTAACCCATAAACGTTAAACGTTTTCTTAAAGCCCGCAAAATACCGTGTAACAGGCGATTATTGCGTTGTGTTACGTGTTGGAGTTGTAGTCGTAGTATGATAAACACACCAGGCGTACGCACGTAAGGTTCTTTTAAATAAACTTCATTCAGCTGCAACCCGTCACACGTGACTTGAGGATGTAGGCTACTCTGGAGTAACAGTTCCAACAATATTTTAATTCAGCGATGCGATCTCCACACAATGCATTCCCAAATGTACCAACGCTGATACAATGTCTCCTCTGAAAATGTCAACACTGGCGACACAAAGTTTCTCACACAACGTACACCACCGTTACGCTGCGTCTCACAATACGGGCCACGTACCCGGCTACGATAAACTGTGTGTCCCTACAACTGACAATGTATGACAATGTACACACGTGCTTCCTAGCACCATCTTTATATAGTAGAACAACTTTCTAGAATAATCCAAAGAATTTACTCAACGCAACCAATCAGAACGGAACACGTAACTGAAACTCATAAATATTAATAAAAAGAAGAACTTTCAAGACGAAACCATCTTCTAACATAGACAACTAAAACACAACATTGCGGGCTATAACTACAAAATTTGACTGCCAATCTTACAGCCCCAAATCATCACAAAACCAACGGACTGGAAAAAAATGAACAAACACGTCACACAAAACAATAAAACTAATGGCAGAACACTTTCAACGATAGTGTGGGTTGGATTATTGTGGTAAAAACGAATTGAGTTATATAAGGTGATGTGGTGGTAGATTATATATATATATATATATATATATATATATATATATATATATATATATATATATATATATATATATATATATATATATAAAATCACACACGGTCACACACACACACACACACAAACACACTCGGATACACACACGCACACACCCCACGCAAAAATCGGGATTGTAAACAAACGTATTCAATTAGTCTTTCAAAACTGCACGTTCAAAACATTACATGACGTCAAAATGACAATACGTCACAAGACTAACATTTAATTACATACAAGACTCCTGTGTGTCCGGCTCGTGCGCTTATTTTACCACTAGGTCTGCCTATGTGCTTTTGACGTCCTGTTTTCAGAGAGGATTCGTAGAGGATGGAAATGATCGTCTTATTCTGCGTATTTCTCTGTGGGCTGGCGATTGGGTGCCTGATAGGCGGGGGCAGGGGATCTAACTGTTGTCTGTCCAGCGCTGTGATTCTCCTTGGTTTGCATACAGTTCTGCCAGCGCTAGCCTTACCTATCTGGTTTGTGAGTAAACTACATTGGTCTACAAAATTTGAGTGCTCATTTCAGCCCCAAATCCCAATGTGTAATGACGTCACACAAAAATATGGCAGACCGCTCACGACCTTCCATAACACACACTGAACGGCTGTTAATTTCACGCGCACAGAAAACAACTATTTGCAAAATGTTGCATACACTCCGACGTCACACATACGAGGTCACTGGACAGCGCGACCTTTCTCGAACGTTCTGGTTTATTCTCAGCGAATCTACGCACACAAAAACTGACCGCTCTTTTCCGTGCGACTTTTCTAGAAGCTTCCGGAATAAACTTAGCGTATCATAACCAAGCAAATTCCGCTCTACGCGAACGATAGAGAATCTTACTGAAAAGGTACGTGATTCGCAACCATGATAGCTCAAATAAATATCGGATCGTTTCCTACGATTAACACATGCATGCTCTCACAGAACAACACAACCACAATCATAACACGTTGCCCAGTGAGCGTTGCGTTTTCCAGGGATTATTGAGTTTTCCCGGGATTATTGGGGTTTCCAGGGATTATTGCGTTTCCCCAGTGATTATTGCGTTTCCCAGGTATTATTGTTGTTTCCAGAGATTATTTATTATTTTTTGTATGAAATATAAACCCTAAGTAACACATACCGCGTGCATATAAATTTTTTGTTGCGTAACCCCTTCAGTTTTTATTTATCTGACTTTGTTTCTCCGCCGTTTCGACTATGGTCAATAGGTACAGCCTACGTAGGGCCTTCGCTTGGAATTTTCTATCGTTGATATTATCTAACTTATCCAATTGTTGAGTTATGTTTTGTATGACATTGGTACCAAAGCTGTCAGAGAACACCCGCATACAGTTCAGTTTGTTTTGTAACCTCCTAAATTGTTAATTTATCAGCATTTTGTGGTTAGAGGCATGACTGACTGAAGACTTTTGCACTGAGAAATGTGTTTGGCCATTGACGTATTTGGGGAAAAACGTTTTGCTCCGCGAGCAGCTGTCATCGTAACAAGTGATAAGCTGTCATCGTAACATGTGATAAGTTGAGTCTATTTAACACAGGTAATAAGGAGACTCCCGTTGCCTTGACAATGGGCGACCAGGGGAACTTGAAAAGGCGCATAGAGATAGGCCAATGAGAAAAAGTGTAAAAAGTCTGAAAGACAAAGTTTATTGTCAAATATATTCATGTAAACAAGAAGGGCAAAGCCCATATGGCTCACGTGTATCGACCGATCCACACATGTCTGGCATAACGTTTCTTGTCGAAATATGGCTATTGTTTTACCTTTTTCCTGAGCTCGTGTGACCCTTGACCTTTTCGAGGGCTCATCCAAATTAGTATGCATAGATAGGTCTTACCGTCAGTTATCTCTGTAGCAAGTTTGGGTTTGAAGTTGTGAGTAGTATTTGCGAAAAAAAAAACATTTTTTGGTAAAAATATGGTCATTTTGGACCTATTTCTTGAGCTCTTGTGACCCTTGACCTTTCCGAGGGATGAACTAAATTATTATGTATATAAAGGTTTTTCCATCAGGTATCTTTGTACCAAGTTTGGGTTTGAAGTTGTGAATGGTATTTGAGAAAAAAAGAAATTTTGTTCCAAAATAGCTATTTTTCATACATTTCCTGAGCCACTGTGACCTTGACCTTGTGAGAGGTCACTGAAATTGGTATGTATAGAAAGGTCTTGCCACAAAGTATCCTTGGGTCAAGTTTGAAGACTGTAGCTTGAATAGTGTCCGAGAAAATGCCAACGTTAAAGTTTTCCACCGACGACGCCGGACAGCGGACGGACAGACGACCAGTGGCCCAGAACATAGACTCACTTTTGCTTCGCACGTTAGCCCAAAATACAATAACATTGATATTTTTCTTAAAGTCAGTTTTACATGCACATGCAAGCTTACACAGTACATTTATACACACCATATGGTTAAATAAGAAGGCTTCGCATATAAATTCACATTAAATAAATAATATCACACTATTGTCTTCTTTCAGTCTCAGTACACTTTTTCTCATTCGCCTGGCTCTATTCGATTTTTCCCCCTGGTCGCCCGTTCTCAAGGCAACGGGAGTCCCCTTGTCACATGTTACCAAGGTAACATGTGATAAGTAGTCTCCCTTATTACATGTTACGATGACAACGTTACTCGCTGAGCAAAAGGACCAATAAAATAAAACAACCTTGGTCAATCACATTTCTCAGTACAAATATATCCTATTCTTCATTCAGTCAACCCTCTAAACAAAAATATGCCAATACATAAATAAATTAGGGGGCTACACAACAAAAAGAACTATATGTAGGTGTTCTGTGATACCGGTGGTACAAGTTTCATACACAACATAACTGAATAATTGGATAAGTTAAATAATATCAACGACAGGAAAATTCTACTGAAGCGACACGTACTGACCGTATTCGAAACGGCGAAGAAACAAAAACATCGATATTTAACAACGGAGGGGGTTATGCAACACAATAACTATATGCACGCGTTGTGTTCGGCCTAAATTACCAATTTCATACAAAAGAATGACTGAAAATGTGTTAAATTAAAAAAATAACTGACAGAGAAATTCCAGGCAAATGCAGTTCGCGCGAGATTGTTTACTGATAGTCTGAAGTATGGTTATGGAGATTTACGTCCCATGAATCTCTACGTAGGATATACTTCACGCCTATACTACTTACAGTTGAAGACAAAATCTTTGTACTACGAGTTAGGCTTTGATAGTGGTTTTTGTCGCCTCTCGGGTCCGGTCAGGGCGGGGGGGGGGGGGGGGGGAGGGGGGGGGGGAGGGGGGGGGGGTCAATGTCGGACGTAAGAGTCTCGGGCTAAAGCCCTCGACTCTTACCTCCGACATTGACCCCCCGGAACAGACCCTCGAGGCAACAAGAACCATTGGCAAAGCCTAATTCGTAATACAACTAATATTTTTTTTTTTATTATCACACACAACTAATAATTAGGCCGTTTACACTTGCACATCAACCCAGGTTGAATCCGAGTACAACCCAGGTTGGAGCGTTTACACTTGACCCAACCCGGGTTGGAGCAGGGTAGAGTTCAACCCTGGCCCGAAGCAGGGTTGAACCGGGGTTGGATCTAAACCGCATTCCATTCCATCACTATGCATGTTGCAAAACAAAACAAACAAACAAACAAAAAAAATCGGGAACGTGACGTCACTGCAGGAATTTCAGCACCGTTCACACGACAGATTCCAGTCAATTGTGCACATCAACAGTAAACATGAGATGTTTCTACGGTTTTTAATCCATGTCTGTGCTAAATATGCTCTTCATATAAATATTATGTAAGTTTGCAGCACGATTTGCCTCCAGCAGTCTTGAGACACACTTCTGATAATAAAATAAGTGGTTACTGATTGACCACGTTAGACCGCTGTTAATCAACAACGTTGTCATAAAGGTCATGATCCTGCACTAAGAAAAACTTTCTCTTTTTTCCCCCAAACTTTGCTGTGTACGAGTAGCTTGAATCTCGTGTTCGAGATCGTCTCTTTCTATGCCGCAAGAAATGGCACATAAAAACAATTAAAATAAGAAAGACAGTCACCATCTAACTGCAAGAGTCAAAGAACATCATGGGTCACGTAACGTGTTGTCTGGTGGAGGGCGCCATGATGCATTCCTAAAGATGCTTTGTCGCGTCATGTGGGCGTGTCAGCCCCGGTTCCAAATGCAAGTGTAAACGCATAAACCAGGGTTCAACCCGTCTTGACTCGGGTTCAACCCGGGTTAAAAGTGTAAACGGCCTCAATAATAACAACATATGCTAGAATGAAAACATTACATATAAAACTGTTATTGCAGAAAATCAGCAATCATCGCAGTGTAAACGGTGGGTTTTTTGTCGGGCGAAGTAGAAGAAAAGACTCTAAAACTGTTTATTTTCAAAGCGTACATGATACAGAAAATGAAAAGATGTGAAAACAATTCAAATGCTTTAAACCCTGAGCATCAGGTGAAAACATTATTGTTTATTCTGTCTTATTGTAGCACTTTAAAATTGTAATATTGTTTCTCTCTTTTACCTGTTATTGATCTCTTTACAATGACACCCCGCAATATTTTCCTTTTTGAATAACAGTTATTTGAATCTGAATCCTTCTTCATCAGTGAAACTAAATGATTCAGTTTATTTCACTGATCAATAAAACACTGAAATAAAATGGGCCCGCGCACGGCCGTGCGCGGGCCAATGGCAGCCGACCTCGGCCCGATGGCCTTTGCGCACTGGGACCGTGCAGGCTTTTTTGTGTGTGTGCCAACAACGGCAGAGACAGCATTGGAAGCATTAAACCAGAAAAATCTCATTTAGGCCAGGCCGACGTCTTCAGTCCGTCTTCATGTAACTAAAACACGAAGACCGTGGGTACAAAACTGGCTTCCCTCCAGTGCCGTTTGCGGGTGTATTCCCCTGACAGACTGGGGGCCGGAGTAAACCACAAGTACGCATCTTTTCAAATGAGATGCTTCTGTGTCGGTGCATCAGCATTGAGAGCATAAGGACAGTGCCAGATTAGCTCGCCACATAGGAACGAACAAGCGACGGTAGACAGACTTTTGCTTCCACTTACTTTGTCGAGGAGTGGGCTTTCCTCAGCAATGGTAGAGACAGCCGCGAGAAACCAGCACGTTCCCGGCTATCCGGCCCTGTCCTACGTCATAGCGCGAGCGGCCATCAGTGACCAGCTGAGCGGCCCGTCCTCTGATTTCCTGCAACAACACACAGATTTCACTTGTTTGTTTGTTTGCATGTTTGGTATTCGCTTTGTTTTGTCATTTTGCTAGCTGTGTTAAGTGTTGTCGTGTCGTGTTGTGTTGTGTCGTGTCTTGTTTCGTTACGGTTCGTTTCGTTTCGATTCGGGTTTTTTTTATGTTTTGTTTTGGTTTTTATTGTTATTGTTGTTCGGTTCAACAGACTTGTTCATGAGGATATATGCCTCTTGTTTTTAGGGTGTTCCGGATGTCTACCGGCAGTCAAATGGTTAAACGACAGGTCTTACTTTCGGGCGTTTCCACTCCAGCCTTTTTCCGATAGCTTTGTCGTAGGCCTCGCCCTGTATTGCGTCACGCAGACTGAATTCAGGGTCTGTCCAGAGCTGTCCGCGTACAACCCTTCGATCCACCTGGTAACAAAATAACACTGAATAAAAAACATACCCAGCCACACCCCACTGCACAAGAAGCTATCGGGTCGAAGTCGGCCCACGCACAATCGTTCGCGGGCCCATTACGTTGACTTCGGCTTGACGGTTTTGTGTAGGCTTCCTAAGACTTTCTCCTTGCCGCTCAGAAGTGGCAGGCGAGCTACGTATACGCTGTGTACGCTCCCTTCTCAGCCGGGGGAAAAGCCTGGCTGTATAACACATTCTACCCCAGGCCGCCCGAAATCCCCACATTTCTATGTTGCCCTCTGAAGGACTGTATTACAATTCTACAGACAGATCGAGCATGCTATTTCAAGGGTGGTGCCAGAATAGCTTGGCGCCTATAGGCGACCCTTGAACTATCATGCTCGATCCATGTCTTGCTGTGGTGCGTCGGGGCTAGCTGAATGAGATTTTACGATGTTATTGTGCCATTCGGTGGCAGCAGACTGTGGTTCTGAACAACATCTATGTTAATTCCGCGCCAGAGCCCGAGTCGTTCACGGAACATAAGCTCATCACAAAAGGTCAAGGAGCATTTGCGAGACAGTTTTGACATTTTGTTGATCAAAGTTGACTCGTTTTGAACATCAATGCAAACATAATATGTGTTGATTTTCATGGTGAATGTGTTCATTTGATAACTCTACCACTTCAGACTTTGGGCTTTATGAGAAAGTATTAGAAAGTTTAGCACCCCGCGCCCCATATTAGCAACTTACTTCAAACCCCTCCCTATTTACACCCGAGCATAGTCTCACATCCCAATTTGCCTGAGCATAGTCTACCCCCTCCCTCTCCCTATTTGAGAAAGCTGAACAACATAGTCAGGCTCAGTGAGAAGATCGTTGGGGACAGTTTGGAGAACCTTGACGGCCTCTACAGGAAGAGAGTGATACGCAAGGGCCTGAGGCTGGCAGCTGACACTTCCCACTGCCTTTCTAAGCACCTTCAGAAGCTCCCGTTTGGCCGTAGGTTCAAAGCTCCTCTTGGTAAAACCAAACGCTACAAGGGCAGCTTTGTACCCTCGGCCATCTGTCTTCTAAATGAGGAGTGCGTTGTCTAGTGTATCTCTCTCTCCCTGTTGACGCCGTCGAGGAACTTGTAGCTCAGAACGCCGCAGTGGAATCTTGCAAGTGGCAGATTTACTTACTATCCCACTAACACTGTGGTATGTGGTGTGTGTGTGTGTGTGTGTGTGTGTTCAGCTTTTTTGTGGGGGGAGGGGGGGGGAGGGGAGGGGGGTTCTTGTCGCACGAGGGGGGGGGGGGGGGAGGGGGGAGGGGGGGGGGGCGGGGGGGGGGGGGGGGGCGGGGGAGGGCCAGGGTATGGATGAAAAACTGAGAAGTGTGTGAGATTATAAGTTATTGATGGCAGGGGTTTGCTACACGGACCCTTCTAGGCCTTCGGGAGGTCAAAGGAACCATTGCACCCCGAAGGCCGAAGGCCTGAGGGGTACAATGGTTCATTTGACCTCCCGAAGGCCTACAAGGGTCCGTTTAGCAAGCCCCTGCTACCAATAACGTATTTGTTTTCATTCCTCCACTATTTTCATAAAATAAATCAAGCAGAAATTTTCCGACCTGGATCACGCCAGACATGTATTCAAGGTTCAAAATTCAAAAACATTATTGTGCCACTCTGGCCGACAAATTTTCTTTCGTTGGAAACAGTATGCTAAAACAGAGAAAGACACATGCGCGCGTATGATTAAAGCCACATTATCACAATAGTAAAAATTAAATATCTCACACACTTTTCAGTATCTCATCCATCTCCTGGCCCAAGCCCCCCCCCCCCGGCCCCCACCCGCCCCCCCCCCCCGCGCCCCCCCCCCCCCCCCGCCTCCCCCCACGCCCCCCCCCCCCCCCCCCGCCAACCACCTCCTCGTGCGAAAAAAAAAACCAAACACAAAACACACACACACACACACACACACACACACACACACACACACACACACACACACACACACACACACACACACGCACACACAACCCACCACATGACCACAGTGTCAGTGGTATAGTAAGTCTGCCACATGCAAGATGCTACTGAGACATTCTGAGGTGCAAGTTCCTCGACGGCGTCAACAGGGAGCTAGCCAACGCACTCCTCATTTAGAAGACGGATGGCCGAGGGTACAAAGCTGCCCTTGTAGCGTTTGGTTTTAACAAGAGGAGCTATGAACCTACGGCCACTGAGACGGGAGCTTTAGGAGGTGCTTAGAAAGGCAGTGGGAAGTGTCACTGCTGCCAGCCTCAGGCCCTTGCGTATCATTCTTGTCCTGTAGAGGCCGTCAAGGCTCTCCAACCTGCCCTCAACGATCTTCTCACAAAGCCTGAATATCTTGTTCAGCTTTCTCAAGTTCTTCTCGCCCAGGGAGCCGAACCATGAGACAAAGGAGAACGTGAGAAGGCCTTCTATAAAGCAGAGGTAGAACTGCCTGAGGATTTTGGGGCTCACATCAAAGGACCATTTATGCATAACAGACTTATGACGTAATTTAAAATATTTCGTGACGTTGCCGTCTCCAGTAGTGTGCCGGTTGTTTCGAACAACACTAAGTAACTTTGTACTTTAGAACGTTTTGGTGATCTTTTATAGAACAAAACTGGCATCCAAGACGCGTCAGAAAGAGGGCTACAAAAAGTCCGCTTGTTAAAAGTTTGTGTTCAGTTCAAACATATATACGAACTTCAAGTGCGTATATCAGGTCATGCTTTAGTTACATGTCTTACTTTTAAGTTATAACCAATTTTATCGGTACTATTTCGTTTTGACGCTGTTTGAATAGTTCATACGAGACGTCTGTACGTACAGTGCATGTCAAATGATGTCCTTAACACTCACTATGATTGACATTGTGCTGATCAGTTCAGTAGAATTTACCATTGTGCGATTTAAAAAAAAAAAAAAAAGACAAAACAACCCCACAAACATATTTATCTCTGAAAAATTGTAGTAAAGTATTTCTTCAATGAATTATTTTAATTTTTGTAACACATGCTTGTCTATGTGTTATCTAAATTTGCTGAACAGTTCAGGCAATTTGGATGGGTATTTTCTGAGTCACATTTTTACAAGCGTTCCTTGACCTTTTATGATGAGTTTAGATAGCAGGTAAGTAAGAGGCTCAGGTGCTGGTGAACCGCCTCAACTAAGTATAAATACCTCTTGCTCTTAGTAGTGGGTGGGGGGTGGGTGGGTTATGCCCTAAAATCGTGATTTTTCGGTTCTCGTGATTCGTGATTTTAATTTTTCATTCTCGTGATCCGTGAAAGAAGGGGTCGTCGTGAAACGTGAAAGCCAAATAAGGTGTTCGTGATCAGTGAAAGCGCCCTGTTTAACTCATTCGCGGCCAGCCGCATCCGGATGCGGGTGGCCGCGAATGAGTTAATTCGTGAAACGTGAACGTGGTTTGTTAGACCGTAAGTTATAGTCATAAATGTCATCGCCCCCCCCCCCCCCTTCTCCTTCCTTCTGTCTCCGCCATCGTTTGGTTTTCTGGCCAGTTGATGAATGCTGCTAAAAAAAACAGTGCTCCGGCATCACAGCCTCTCTTCCACCCCGCCCTCCCCCCCCCCCCCACCCCTTTTTATATAGACTTTATGGCCACTGAAAGGGGCTATGAATGCTGTATCTTCTCTCTTCAACGTCCATTTCCCATCATCAAACGTGAATGGTGCTTTTTTGATTCGTGAATCTAAAAAACAATCGCCGTGAACCCATGACGGTAACCACCCCCCCCCCCCCCACCCCCCCAACTTCCTTCCCCCCCCCCCCCCCACACACACACCCTTTATTCCCCCTCTTTTTTTCTCGGCAGAGAAGGGCTTAACTCTGGAATGGCGAATTGATTATGAATTACTGCACACACACACACACACACACACACACACACACACACAGTGTTTGACGGGCCATTGTTATCATATAGGCCTATAGTCGTGCGTCTTAAAAAGCAACAAAAATAACCGTGAAACCAAAGCAAAACAACCTCATCCGTCAAAAGAACACAAAATAAGGCAAGCAATAGGCATGGAACCTCATGAGCCCCCGCGACTATGCTCTATGCCTCTTGGAGCTGGATGGTTCGGGCTGTGTCTCCGCAGTCAAGGGTACTAAACCTTCGAACAAAGCAACTTTTTCAAAATATGTATGCGGTGGCAGATCACACAGTTGATCGTGTTACGTTTCAAAAGTGCGTAACTGTATATGAAGCTTGTACATTAATAAATTAGTCAAACATGCAGACTTTTACCTGGCTCTGGACACGAGGCTCTGAGTGCCGAGAAGAGCGGAAGTCCATAAACAGTTCCTTCTGGCCTGTTCTATTCCTTGTGTAGCTGCCCGCGGCCATTTTGCGCGTAGATCAAGGCTTCACAGTTAAGGAGGCACACAACCTTGCAGCTGTCGGGGACCTTTTTCTCCACCGGGCAGTGGATGACTGTGATGGGCTTCACCACAGAAATGCAGGAAGACGTCTTTCAGAAAAAAAAATCGTCAAGCATTCAAGGCTGTTTGTAACCGAAAAGATGAAGTTTTCATTTAAGAAGACCTGCATGCAAGAAAGGGTTAATATTTTCAGCGCAACATCTTCCTGATAAATGCTCTTGGTATGTATTACGTCAATGCTAAATGGGCTACACATTACAAACATGGCTAACTTTAAATGATACAGTTTGAATGTCGTAAAATGAAAGACTTTTCTGCTCTTGTTCTTCTTCCCTACGCAGGAGAGTTCCCGGCCCCGGTGCGCACAAGGGGAGGTAGCACGCTTCTGTTACTTGTGCCTACTCCTCCCACGGACCATGGTTAGGAACGTCTAGTTAGGGCAAGACAACACTGAGAACCATTTGTACTGGCGATTGTTATCAATCATAGCCTGCCCTGGAGTATATCGCTTTAACTCATTCGAGACGTGCAGCCGCGTATCCGGAGGAGGCACGTCTTGAATTTGTTAACACAATGAGCCTTAAAGCGCGCTGACCATGTAATGAATTTTACCCTGTAAACAGAACCGTAAATACCCCCAACCCTCCCTTTTTCCAAGGGAATAAGTCATCATTGCGAATGTCCAAATTATTAATCTGCCGCGGCGGTTCATGCTTATATGCGGTAGAAAACTTAAGGTTGCAAGGGTTCACTAAAAGCTCACTTTTCCCATGAAATATTCATAAGTATGGAGTTGTCATCTGAAGACTACATAAAGTGCATTACTGTCTTGAGTCGCCAAGCTATTTCTGCACCACCCTCGAACTATCATAATCGATCCAAACACTGGTGTAGTGTGTCAGAACTGAAAGAATTAATCACAGGACCTGGACAGAGTTTCTAAACGACTATGCCAGTTCGGAGAGATGGAACTACTTTCGTTGATAGCCGACGACTGCGGCAATGAAGTGCCTGATCAGGATTATCATAAGGACATTTTTCAATTGCGCGTCAAATACATTGAACCATCAAAAATATTTCATTACAAACTAAGAATTCGCCGTCGGTGTATTTCACAGGCTTGCGAGACTAAACGATCATAGCCCAAAACAAGGGCCAAAACTAATTTCTTATACAGAGACTGAAATCAAGTGTACAGAAAAAAAAAAAAAAAAAAAAACTGCCGCAAACAGTAACAAGTTTACAGCTACTCCGTGCACAAGATTTTCGCCGTACGCGTCAACATTGTTTCAAACCATTAATTATTTGGCGGTTCTCTGTCTGTTCGGCCGATGACCGATTGTGTCGAACCGCCACATAACTAATTGGAGCAGATCGCAAAACACAAAAACACATGTTGTGGATTGCCTGAATGATATATCAATCAATTATCAACTGCATGTTGAAACGGTAATGAAAATGGACTTGATAAGTCTGACGATAAAACGGTTAGGATAACATTCAGTTACGCAACAGGACACAAAGATTTAAGATCCTAACAATATGGCGTAAAGATCTTACTTTCTTGCACCGTCGACTAAAATTCACAAACGGCTGGCGGGCATTGCGCGCGGGAAAATAATCATCTCCTAGTTGGTTATGCGCTAAAGTCAAATTTAGGTCACCTTTTAGCACTTTTAACCCCTTGACTGCCGAGAAAACTGCCGGATTGAACACCACCCAACTGCATGAGGCATAGATCTTCATGAGCCCCTGCAGTTGCGGGGGGGCTCATGAGGATCTATACCTCGTGCTGACACTATTTTGTATCTACTCCCAGTGAAGTTGGAAGGCTTGGGTTCTTTGACGTTGAATTTACGATTACCGGCCGCTTTCTGAAACTGATACCTCGGGAGAGCCGATGGCAATCTATTCCTCTCGGGCCGATGGAAAATTGTACAGCAGGAAGTGAAATGTGTATGTTCAGTTGGTGGCATATATTTCCAGGCGTCTTCGCCCGCTCCAAAATCTTCAGTAATTAAACCCTTCCTTCACATTCATTTAGTTCTATTCCCTAGTAATGGTGTACCAGGGAGTGCTTCAGGCCTTATCTTTAACTTCAGTGCTCTCATGAAACCGGCGGCAGTGTGTACTGTGTTGGCCGCCAATACTTTCATGTTCTTTTGAAGAATCGGAAACATTTAGTGACTAAGCTCTCCCTGCAGGTTCATTTAGCTCTATTTTCTAGCGATAGCGTAGCTGAAAGAGTTTGGCTAGCGGGCTCACAGCCAGAACCGCGGCGTGGAATGCGTGTTCGTTTTCGATTGGCACATGTATAAGCCGAAAGTCACGTTCAGACTGCCTGGCTGACTAACGAAAATGTAGGAGCTTTGACACGTATACGTCAGTTTTACAATTTAAGTTCTAGCACACGCACCACGTGAAGCACTAAAAATATACAATACACTCAAAGCAAAAGTATTGTATCAACTGTAGATTATTCTAAGGATTTTATATAAAATGTTTATATTGAAACATTTTAATAAATATTTCACTTTAAACAACATACAGCAGTAAAATTTTAATTGCCATATATCACATTTTTAAAAAGTTGTGAGAGTGAGAGTAAAACTAAACAAAATGTCGGACAGCGTCGTTAGCAATGGAGACAGCCAGATCGCTTTGCCGACTTGAAAAGCTTAAAATGTTAAAAAGGAAGGCCTCAGAGTAAAAATAGTCTGTATAGAGACCTCGGGAAAGGTTTGGGGAAATGTTTAAAGTACACATAAACACGCCAGCACGACCAGGGAGAGTAACATTCAATTGTATTATAAAATTATCAAAATATTTTTTTGTGTGTGTGACAAAAAATATAAGGTAAAATAAATAAATAAAAATAATCGATCCCATTGCTACTCCATTTGTTTCCGTGTGAGCGTAGTAATTTTAGATGGGAGTGGCAAGAAAGACTTCCTTATCTTTTAATGAAACGAGTTCGTGCACCACCAAAATGCCCTTTCCTTCATAGCCTTACTAACTGTACTTTGGCCATTAGGGGAGCTAAGGAATAAACAAGTACGGCATATGAAAGCCGTCTAACCCCACCCATCATCCCCAGCTATCATCCCTTCCACCCGCGGCGCGTGGCTTGGCCTGATGCGGGCTTTTAGTAAGGTAGTGAACGCCTGTTGTTATGGCATGAAAACACAAAATCTGCGTCCGCTGGCGGTGAAGGGGTTAAGTCCAGTTAGACATTACATTCAAAATTACATGTGGATGTTAGTTACATAGGTTCAAACATTCACAAGTAAAGGTGCTTGGCGGGTTTCAAGTAAAAACGCATTTCCTGAGAAATCTATTATCTGCAAAGAAGTACCCAACGGAGAAAGAAACACGCTTAGAAAAGACGGGTACAACACAATTTATTAATATTTCGGGTAAATACCCTTTGTCAAAATAGACAAACAAACAAACATAGAGATTAGCCGCTACTTATCTTCAATGGCAGAAGGAATGTGGCAACTGAAGGAGGTGACGTAAAATAAAAGAAAAGGAAGAACAAAAGTGCGGAAAAAGTAAAAATGACGTCGACGAAAAATCGCGTAAGAGAGAGACTCGGAAAGAACCTGAACTCACGAGAGACAAGAGTGTGTGCAAGCACGTGCAGGAGCGAGCGAAAGAAAAGGCGTGTAGATGAGGCCAGAGAGAGAGAGAGAGAGAGAGAGCGAGACGGAGAGAGAGAAAGAGAGAGAGAACGAATGGGGAGTACCCTTGGGCACGAAGTAGGCTGAGTGTCTAATACACAAAGCCTGCTAAACACCAACCCGAAGGCAAACTTTATATCACCTTCAAGTTGAGGACTACCTCGGGGAAAAACGGGAGGACCCCGGGAAAAAAACCCCAGCATTTAGCACGGTACACAACAAGTAATAAGTCATGAAAACAAAGCAAAGAATCAAATTCAGTAAGAGAATATTGGTATAAGTGGAGAGTAGGTAGTTGTGAAACCGTCTTCAAGGGTAACTCAAAAAATAAGGGGGGGAGAGAGAGAGAGAGAGAGAGAGAGAGAGAGAGAGAGAGAGAGATGGGGGCGGGGGGGGGGAAGGGGGGGGAAGGAGTAAGGAGGAAGGGGGAAAAAAAAAAAAAAAAAGGAAGGGGGGGGGGGGGCGGAAGACAACCAGCCAGAGCCACCAACCCCACCCAACGGGCACCCACCAGCCCACAGAAAAACACACAGGCACGCAACCAGACGACCACATACATCCCCAAGGGATGCACACGATCGCCCCGCCCCAAAACCGCGTATCAAACCGTGAGCCGGAGACCCGGTGCCCGACAGGGAAGGGCAAGGGATCCAACTAAACGTTCGGCCAGCGCTGAGAAAGTCCCCAAGGGAAATGTACATATCAACCAGCGCCAACATCACCTAACTGATTAGTGAGTAGTAAATCAGTGAGGTAAAGTAGCAGACACAAGCAAGGTAAACCTACTACTACTGTCTGTGTCTGCTACTTTACCTCACTGATTTACTCTTCCTTTTCTTTTATTTTACGTCACCTCCTTCAGTTGCCACATTCCTTCTGCCATTGAAGATAAGTAGCGGCTAATCTCTATGTTTGTTTGTTTGTCTATTTTGACAAAGGGTATTTACCCGAAATATTAATAAATTGTGTTGTACCCGTCTTTTCTAAGCGTGTTTTTCTGTGGGCTGGTGGGTGCCCGTTGGGTGGTGTTGGTGGCTCTGGCTGGTTGTCTTCCGCCCCCCCCCCCCCTTCCTTTTTTTTTTTTTTTTTTTTTTTTTTTTTTTTCCCCCTTCCTCCTTACTCCTTCCCCCCCTTCCCCCCCCCCCCCCCCCCCGCCCCCATCTCTCTCTCTCTCTCTCTCTCTCTCTCTCTCTCTCTCTCTCTCTCTCTCTCCCCCCCTTATTTTTTGAGTTACCCTTGAAGACGGTTTCACAACTACCTACTCTCCACTTATACCAATATTCTCTTACTGAATTTGATTCTTTGCTTTGTTTTCATGACTTATTACTTGTTGTGTACCGTGCTAAATGCTGGGGTTTTTTTCCCGGGGTCCTCCCGTTTTTCTCCGAGGTAGTCCTCAACTTGAAGGTGATATAAAGTTTGCCTTCGGGTTGGTGTTTAGCAGGCTTTGTGTATTAGACACTCAGCCTACTTCGTGCCCAAGGGTACTCCCCATTCGTTCTCTCTCTCTTTCTCTCTCTCCGTCTCGCTCTCTCTCTCTCTCTCTCTCTCTCTCTCTCTCTCTCTCTGGCCTCATCTACACGCCTTTTCTTTCGCTCGCTCCTGCACGTGCTTGCACACACTCTTGTCTCTCGTGAGTTCAGGTTCTTTCCGAGTCTCTCTCTTACGCGATTTTTCGTCGACGTCATTTTTACTTTTTCCGCACTTTTGTTCTTCCTTTTCTTTTATTTTACGTCACCTCCTTCAGTTGCCACATTCCTTCTGCCATTGAAGATAAGTAGCGGCTAATCTCTATGTTTGTTTGTTTGTCTATTTTGACAAAGGGTATTTACCCGAAATATTAATAAATTGTGTTGTACCCGTCTTTTCTAAGCGTGTTTCTTTCTCCGTTGGGTACTTCTTTGCATATTACACGCTTGGCAGTCACCTTTTTGGTCTGGATTTATTATCTGCAAGTCTGAAATCTATAAACTTTTTCTTAAAAAGGAAAGTGTTCTAGGTAACCTCACCTACTGTAACTGGAGGACGGTTCGCATACAGGTGACCTGAATCTGACTTCAGCTGCATATCAGTCTATACCATGAGGTGAATATGTATCCCCCCCCCCCCTCCACACACACACAAACACGCACACACACACACACACACACAAACACGCACACACACACACACACACACAAACACGCACACACACACACACACACACACACACACCCTCGGAAGGTTCGCCAACCACTTGTGAAGATAAATCGAGAGTGCAAGATGTTTATTTTCGCAAGGCGTATCACTTTCTTCTTCTGCAGCTGTCAATAAAATTCTACTTCATTATATGCATTTGAAAGAGCTCTCATGTGCCACATCCTCGTGTGTGTGTGTGTGTGTGTGTGTGTGTGTGTGTGTGTGTGTGTGTGTGTGTGTGTGTGTGTGTGTGTGTGTGTGTGCGTGCGTGCGTGCGTGCGTGCCCGCGCGCGCGAGTACGTGTGTGTGTAATTGATTTTAAGTTGTTCCTTATTCCATGACTAATACACAACTAGCACTATGCACAAATTGAAACATATTTTAGGGGAATTCTTTTCACTTTTTAAAGTTTTTGAAAAATAATCTTAACTAGGTATGCACCTCTCTTTTGTCATTTTTTTCTCCACCAGTTTTATGATAATTCCCAATTTTTAAAGCTGTTTCAAATAAATGAGTTTAGATGGTACTTCGAATTTACACCCCGTCGGCGTGTGAACACTGATACTTCAAACAGATAGACTATTTTGAACATCGTAAACAATATCAGTACATATTTAGAAAGGTCACGCAGTTAGTCAAGGCGAAACCATGAGAAACCGACCGGTTGGAATCTTTACCTTGAATTTTATTCCATCAGTGAAGTATGGGGCATGCTGTGATACACAATACTCACTAGTCTGTACAAGCCTGTGTGTAGACTATAGACGATGCATAAGGCATATTTAATGAGGAGCAAAAGAAATGCGACAGTTTTGGAATTTTGCTCCTCAGTGTATAAGCGGTGACAGATACTGTAAGCGCTATAATTAGAGGACCAGGTGCAAGCGCTTCTGGTTACGCACGTCACGGACACAACCCTAAAAAAAAAAAAAAAATGCAAGTTTTTTTTAAATAGTGCAGTCCCGCAACGGGAGCGATTTACCTGCAAGAGACATAGATCCTCATGAGCCCCCGCAGACTGCTAAGGCTCAGGAGGATCTATGCCTCTTGTTAGATTCATAAGCATCGTTGTTCTTCGAGTCATAGTAAAGGTATCGTGGGACGCGAAATTTTACCGTACAGCTGTGAAAGCGACACTCACAGCAAAGCTAGAATTACTTTGTTGCGCAGTGAGTTATTGTGAGCTTTGGCCTCTGGACGCTACACAATTAAAAATTATAATTATTTCGAGTTGGTTCGTGGTTTTCAGTCGTGATTCGGTTGAGCGGTAATGTCCAAAACGACAAAACAGCACTTATTACGGAGTACAACTGCTACATTGAACAACACGCTGTATATCAACTATGTAGTATGCACGCGCGAAAGAGACGTGTTCCAGGACCTTTACAGTCAAGGTCTGGCTGACAGCAATCTGACAAAATGTAATTTATACCTAGAAATGGATTTATCATGTAATGGATCGTATTTCGTCGGTGAAACATCCTTATAAGTGTCACAATTGATCAAGTGTTTTTTGTTTTTTTTGCGGGGGGGGGGGGGGGGAGGAAGCGGGGGGGGGGGGGGGAGGGGTTTTGATTGTACATTGCTTAACGTCCCGACAGCAACAAGGCTTTCTCAGGACGTGCCTGCACTGCTTGTGAAAAAAAAAATAAACAGAACATTGAATGTATGTCGCCAGCCGGTCAAATACATTAAATAAACCTAACACATGGGGCCTAAATAAAGCTAAGACCATTTAGCAACACACATCCAATATCAAGAGCTACAGGCAGTGCAGACAGTAGGGAGAGTTTTAAAAAGGCAAATACAGGTGAATGGACAAAGGGTAGACAGAAACACATGCCCCAGAATAGAGAGAAAAACCCACCCTGTGGGGCTACAGCGTTTTCTGGTTTCGTGTTCAGTTGCAACACACATTAGCTTTGGAAATGATGTTGTTGGTTGTGATAGGGGGGTGTTAGCCTGCATCCGCAGATTTCATCATTTTCAGTCTAACACTAGTAACAGCTTGTGGGAGCTCTCCCCTGAGCAATAAATTAGAGTTCAGGAGACAGAGGGGCCATGTTAGTTCACGGGTAGTGCCAGAATAGCTTGGCGCCTATATGTTGATCCATATTGATCTATAATTTGTGTCAGATCTGAACCTGTCTAACGGAGTGACGCTGCTGTGTTTGGTCACAACGCCGACCTGAAACGCGGCAGCTTATCATTTTGAAAATAAACCTTATCCCATGTAACCCCACGGCCACATTTCCGCAAGTATGCGACTGTATGCCAGTTGCAGGAAATGGAGTGACTATGATAATTCAAGGGTGGTGCCAGATCAGCTTGGTGCCTTCAAGCAACATTTGGCCGTAACACCATGATAATTTCCTTGCACTGACTACCCTTGAATTATCAAGGTCAATCCAGCTCCTGCAACCTGCCTACAGTCTTCAGGTAACACTAGGCAACACCATGATAATTAAAGGGTAATACCAGATCAGCTTGGCGCATGACGGCGCCAAGCTAATCTAGCACTACCCTTCAATTATCATGGTCAATCCATCTCCTGCTGTAGGGCATTGAGGCTAAATGTATTTGCGCTAGGCGATATCTTCTTTTAGTAGCACCTGGCCAAAACAGCGCCGACCGTCAAAAACGGTAAACTTAAAACAGTTCATTGTAAATATCGGTATCCTTCAACAATTGTCAGTATGCCTATCCGGCTCCGCAATAGTTATTTCTCGTTTCTAATCCGTATCGTCTGTCGGCTCCTACTTTCGTTTTTGGTTTTTGCCTTCTTCCGAGAATTACCAGTTAACGCGGACTGATTTTCCAACCGCCGTGAGGTGACCTTAGTCGTCTGCTCGGCGTTAAATCCAACTAACTAACTAACTAACTGATTTTTTCCCAAAACTTCGCAATGCTTATCGTTGAGTGATTGGCATCCTGAATATCACGCCAAATGAGTGTACATGGTCGTCATTGTCACTTTTGAAAAAGCACAGTGCTCACATGCAATGGTTGACACAACAGTGACTTGAAATTAATTTTGAAGAGAGTTTCAAGTCAGCCATTCTTGTCTCAACCTGTCGCAATTTAATCTCCAGTACAAACGATCTATATGTCTGCAACTGCAGGGTCTCGTGTGAATCTCTTGCCAATTTGAGGGATTAACTGAAAACATGTTAACAAAATACCTGCATGACGACACCTCTATAACAAAGGGTAAAATAAATAAGTAAATGCAATCGATGAACAAAACGTTTTACATCATATACGTCTTCGACAAGTCACATTTCTCAGTACAAACAGACCCTAATCTTCAGGCAACCCTCTAAGCACAAAAGTCACATTTCTCAGTACAAACAGACCCTAGTCTTCAGGCAACCCTCTAAGCACAAAAAAGCTGATTAAAAAAAAAACTCATTCTGCCCGAGACAAACCACAAGATATGGCTCGATCATGATAGTTCAAGGTTGGTGGCAGAATAGCTTGGCGCCTATAGGCGCCAAGCTATTCTGCCACCACCCTTGAATTATCATGGTCGATCTGTCTCCTGAATTGTAATGCAGTCCTCAGAGGATAACTCCAAAATGTGGGTATTTCGTAGCTCGGGCACAATGAGTTAAATGTAGGGATAAACAGATCAGTATGCAGGTGTTTGCGTTACCGGCGTTGGTACTAGTTTCATAGAAAAATAGCTCAAAATTGTATAAGTTAGATAATAACAACTACACCATAAGCGAGGCCCGGTTACCCTGCGCCCCCCCACCCCCATCCCCCCTCTCCCCCAGTGCTCTATAAGATGTGCTTCAACGTGTACCTTAGTATGTCCTGCGATGTTTAAGCCATGTTTCCATACGGATGCTAAAATGAGCTTGAGAAACATTTTCCTCTAAATAAATCAGAATTCATTTCAGAAGCCCAAATCAGGCAATATTATGTTAAGGCACACCTTTTGCGTCCTCTGCAAAAAAAAAAAAAAAAAAAAATTTGAATCTCTGGCTCACAGTGAAGGTATTTGTGCACCCAGTAAATGGCCAATTCCGCGAAAACGCAAAAAAAAAAAAAGAAGACAAAAATAATGTGTCAGATGCTTTCAGACATTTTCTATAACACTGGCAGTCCATTTGTAGGTTTACATCATTAAAACATGATGTCATCCTTATAAACTTGACTAGGTGATGCTGTGATCACTGTGAGTGCCACAGTGGTTGATTTGTATCCCTACCCTCAAGTTGTAAAATTACACGAAAATTTCATTTTGACCTCTCTTTACCTATTAAGTTTCAATAATGTGAGCATAAAGTGCAAGAAAATGAGGAAAGTCGGCATCCTTTACGATACGTTCGTGGTGAATGATAGTTTTTTTCTATTTAAAATTGCCAAATTGGGAAACGTACCTTGTTTCCGATGCCCTCAGAAATTCTGTATACAGGTGATAGGTCTTTTTTTTTTTTTTTTTTTAAAAAGGTTTTAATGGTTAGGATAGAGTACCACAGTTACTCACAACCTGATTTTATGATGCTGTGATGCATTTAGGGGCCACAGTGGCTGAATCTGCTGCCCTACCCCCATTTTACCAGTACACAAAGGAACACAAAATGATCATACAAATTGCTTACGTCATACTCACAGTATGGTTTAAAATATACGAAAAGGCAGCGGACGCCGTTCAGGCCTGTCAGACCAACACACATTCACCAGTTCTCGATTGGCATTAGCCTGTTTATTTCCGTTCTCACTTTTCTTGTGTCATGTGCTATGCCGTTTGTCCATTCAGTACAAGCGTGCAACTTCAGTCGTTTCTGTTTTATGTCCATCATAAGGCCAAAATCACCGACTTGACTTTTCCGTTTCAAAATGTCAAAAGTGGAGGGAGAATTGTCAAAACAACAACATACCTTTACTTTTTGCTTCGAACTTGCTTCCGTTCTCTATGCTGACGGCTGAATGACTAACCAGTAATAGCCTGTACTGAAGCTTGGACAGCAAACTCAGACACACGATCCGCTCTGCCCCATCCCCGGCAAATCCCCCGCCTAACCACAACCACCACGATGCAAAACTGACTTGCCCCCTCCCGTCACCTATCCGACCCCCCCCCCCCCCCCCCACCCCGCCACCTTTTTGTTGATTAAAAAAAAAAGGAAATTCTTCCTTGTGTGAGAAATCAGTCGCAAACTCGGGCGCTCGCGCAAGCTTAACTCATTCGAGACGTGCCGCCTCCGGATATGCGGCATGAGCCGCGTATCCTGAGGCGGCAGGTTTCGAATGAGTTAAACTGTCTTGCGTCCGTTACATGAATAGAAGATTTGTTTACAAAAATAGAATGGGTGTTTTTACAAATGTATCATAAATTGACTCGACCAGCGAGAGGAATAGATTCTCATACGCCCCTCCTGCATGTGGGGCTTATGAAAATCTATGCCGCTTGCAATTTTTTTTTTAGTGTAACCCCTTCCATGCCATTGGACCGACGCATATTTCGTTTCTAAAGTCTTCGTTCATTCAACCACCAGAAGTCACACTAAACCACGGTCCGAGGAACATGGATACAAAGTGTTTTCAGCGAAAGGCATAGATCCTCATGAGCCCCGCAGTCGCGGGGCCCATGAGGATCTATGTCTTGCAGCTGGATCGTGTTGCCCTTTTCTCGGCAGTTCAGGGGTTAATGGAATTTCCCAGGAGGCAGTGAACCGATCCTGTCACTCTCACAAAAGCTGTCAGGCTGCGAGGACAGACTTGCTCCTTCTGAACAACAGGAGATATATCTTAGGAAGTGTGTCTAAAGCTGACTCGAAGTACCGACCTCCAAGAGGCCCATTAGAATCTAGGTCTCCTGCAGATGAACGTGACTGGCTTAGTGGGGGGCTGACGAGTTATTATAAATCCCACGTCATTTATTTTAACCCCCGTTCAGTGCCCGTTGACGGAAACTGTGTTTCTGCAGTATTCGTTAGTTTAACATCGACAAACCGTAGTTGTCCTCATGAGCCCTGCAGTTGCAGGGCTCATGAGGACAACTACGGTTTGTAGATGTTAAACTAACATTTTCTCGGCACTGAATGGGTTAAGGTTTCAATGACGACGCTGACCGCAGACGAGAGGTAAACCGACTGAATTAATGACTGAGGTGTGTGTGCGCGGAGGGTGAGGGAGGGGGGGGGGGTTGAGGGTATTCCCTATAATTAATTATAGCAGTGTTGTCATTCTCGTGAAAGAAGGGTTCGCCGTAAAACGTGAAAGCGAAAGTAAGATCGTGGCAGTCATGCAACTGCCGCCAAAGGCCCCAGACCGAGAGCACAATGACAGGTTTTCCTTATGCAACCACTATAGCGTTTCCGCACAAAGTATTTCTACACTCGCCCTGAGAAATAACGCCACCCAAGATACAGCCCCTTGCAATGAAGTGAGTCAAGTTTTCTACGAACACAAGACGCACTTTCGGTTTGAAACCACCAACGCTAAAATAATGTGTTTTGTTTGTTTGTTTGTTTTTACAAGAAAACGGCGTTCAGGCAAGAGAAGTAAATCAAATGCAGAATCGAAATCGGCAAAGCATACGTCAAGAGTCCTGTCTCTTGGAAATTTAGATCTGTTGCGATATGTGGACGAGGTAAAATTCTTGGATTCGCCGACTGTGGGCCAGAAAATATCATGACATGGGTAAGTCAGTGCACGTCACAGAAATATGGAAGAGACAGTAGGAGTATGTCAGAGACATAGTGGGCTCACGATGGTGCTTTGACTAAATGCAAATCTGCTGCGCCACCGCGTCACTAGCTCAAGTCAGAATTGACTTGAGCTAGTGACGCGGTGGCGCGCACGCGGCGGTTCAGCGGATTTGCATTTAGTCAAAGCACCATCATCAGGCCCCTATGGGCAGAGAGGCCAGCGCATTACTTTCAGGTTTCTAATGTGAGAACTACAGGCACTGGATTGGCAGTTATTCGTTTAAGAAGAAATACACCATCGAAAGTGGCTGAAATTCTGGTGCACTATGGCATAATTGGCTTTTGTCAAACAAAATATGAAATCTCTAAAGTAAACTGTCACGTTGCATCAGTTTCTCGTTTCATGTTGAAAAGAGACATGAAGTAAGAAGGTACCGCTTTCATAATCTCTTTCACTGGCCGAAAACTCGAACAACCGCGGGTAAGGTAGAAAAGGGTGAGGGGGGTGGGGGGGGGTGAGGTGCAGGGGATGGGGGGGGGGGGGGGTAGATGGTGCATTTCTCAACTGACCAGAAAATCACACACGCTGGTTATTTTCCTCGAATTTGTAGTCTGGAAACAGACGTTTCACGAAATAACCGGGACGTTTTCACGGATCACGAAAACCTGATTTGTGTTTTCACGTTTTACTACCCCTTTTTGGCTCACGTGCGAAGCAAAAGTGAGTCAATCTTCTGGGCTAGTGGTTGTCCATCCGTCCGCCGTCGTCCGTGGTAAACTTTAACATTCGCATTTTCTTGGAGACTATGCAAGCCACAGTCATCAAACTTGGCCCAAGGATACTTTGTGGCAAGACCTTTCTAAACATACCAATTTCAATAACCTCTCTCAAGGTCAAGGTCACAGGGGATCAGGAAATAGGTCACAAAAAATTTAAAAAATATTTTCACAAAAAAACGTACGTTTTCTCAAATACTATTCACAATTTCAAACCAACACTTGGTACAAAGATACCTGGTGGTAATACCTTTCTAGGCATTCTAATGTGGTTGACCCCTTGGAAAGGTCAAGGGTCACAAGAGATCAGGAAATAACTCACAAATAGCTATTTTTTTCTGGACAAAAATTGTTTCTTCACAAATACTATTTACAACTTCCATCTCAAACCTGGTACAGAGATACATGATGGTAAGACCCAAAATTAATTTGGACGACCCCTGAGAAAGGTCAAGGGTCACAAGAAATCATTAAATGATGTGAAAAATGACTATTTTGGGAGGTAGAATTTAAAAGTTTTTAACAGGATTTTGCTAAACTTTTCAACCCAATTTGGCAGAAAGGTAGCTGATGATATGACCTTTCTATGCATACTAATTTGGTTCACTATTCACAAAGGTCAAGGGTCATGGGCAGGCTGACAAACGGGAAAAATGCGTACATTTTGAGAAAACATGGATTTTGCAGGTACAAAGCCAACCCTTTCCTTATGTTAGAACACTTGCTTATTTCAGTGACCTGTCGGAAAGGTCAAAACAGTTAGATTAATTATGTTGACTGGTCATGCACGCGAGCCTTAAGGGCTTTGCCATTCAAAGATTTGTTTTCACAGATCATGAGGATCAAAAACCACAATTACGAATCAAGAGAACTGAAGAAAAAAACGCCATGAATCACGATTTTAGGGTATACTTCCTCCTCCCCCCCCTCCCCCCTCCAAAAAAAAAAAAAAAAACCCAACAAAACAAAAACTGTGGGGGCTCCTGAGGATCTATGCCTCTTGCTGCCACCAACTTGTATCCAAGTTCCTTGGATGGCTGGGGTTTTCGTCACTACAAAAACAAAGATTTCAGCAACAAAATGTGTCCTATGACATTGAAGGGGTTAAAGACATTTCAAAGAGTTGTTAATAGTGTGAGCCATGTATGCACTGGTCTGACCTTAGCAAGAACATGGGTGTGACCAAGGAATCAGCATCATATGCTAAAAAATCAGATGGTTTATCTTTTTTATTTATTTTTCTCCCTTGTTATTCTGTGTTGTGGTGTTCTTTTGGGTGCCTACAAGTATACACGCATATAGCTTATGGTCTTGCATGAACACACACACAGACACAAGCATGAAGACATGCACGCATAGACACACACACTGGTTATCTTCCTCGATTCACTACGGCAGCGACAGCGAATTGAAGGGGACAACCAGTGTCACACAGACCCACACACACCGTCTACATCTGCAGCAAAGAACACACAAACACTGAAATATCAATGGTAATCATCTTCATAATTAGTGCTCATATCTATTATTCAGAGTCAAACGCATCTGCAATAACCACCACATACAAGTCACTGGAGATAGATCAACCATGACAGCTGAGGAGTAGTGTATGAGGAGTTTGGTTAGTTAATTAGGGTTTAACGCCAGCAGGCGACTAAGCCCACTTCATATGAGGAGTTTGGAAGACAACTTGGCTATTACAGCACAAGGGGAGGGAATCAACGTTCTGGCAAAAGTTCTGTACCCCTGACTCACTCTGTGTATGAAAAGATTTCTTAGATACTTCTGACATTCAGAGCAAGTCAGGGGGCACGAAGCTCTTGCAAGGACTTTGAATCCCTCCCCCTGTGATCACGAGAGGTAAACTGACCACGACAGCTCAGCAGAAGTGTACAAAGAGTTTTGGAATGAGCTTGTTCAGAGCACCAGGTAACAGAGTCGTCATGATCAGTCCACTGCCATCTGTTGCCAGTGACCGTAAAGTACTATCAAACTCATAGTCCAGTGAAATCATCCTCTGTTTCATCTGAGCACTCTACAGGCATCAAGCTAATGAGACACTACCCTTGTGCCGTCATGTCCATCCATCTTCCATAGTTGTCACAGTTGAAAGAGCTATCAACTTTTGCATCAAGCGAAATCCTCATCTCCTTCATCCGAGTCCTCTTCCAATTTTGTACGCAGTCGTTTGATGCGGCTCTCCTTTTTTCGAAAATCTGGAAAATACACCAGAAAAAGTATGTGAGATATGATCACTGCTCATTGGCATACATGAAGATACATATGAGTTATACCGGTAACTAAATTACAATCAATTATACATGTATATCTCTCTCACACACTCACTCACACATACACACACACACTCACAAAGGGTTCACAAAGAAAACAACCATGTTAGTAAAACGCAAATGAGCAAAACACAATTCTGCACACTATACGTATACAATTATGCTTCACTTATAACATCGGATACAACTAACGTGGAATCAAAAGCCGATACATGTATAACAATGTTTTTCCAGAGCTTCCTTTTCATGTAACTTTCATTACTTAGAAATTCTTTACAAACTTTGCTTTTTTAACCCCTTTGTGCATGCATGATACTGCATGTGTACATTACTGGAGGCTGCATGCACATGGAGGCTAAAACAAAACCTCATTTTTTCCATACTTACGAATGCTCCCCGCAGGAAACTGCGGCTCAAGCTTGTGTACGTGCTGCATCATGACGTCTCGGCACAGGGTGTGGATGTTATTCACACACCAACCATTCTTCTCATCGCAACCACCTTCCTGTGAGAGAAATTCAGTAGGAAAAATTAGATCATGTTAACCCTTTCACTGTTGGTAGTGATTTTGTCATGATGATTCCTGGAGGAATCATCATGACAAAAACTCACTACCGACAGCCAAAGGGTTAATCCCCTCGCGCACACAGATGACGGTACTGATTACAGTACTGCCACCTGCATAAAAAATGGAGCTAACTACCATGTGCACACAGCTGGCAGTTACTGTTCACAGTACCAGTGGCTGCATGCACAAGGGGGCTAAGCCTAATTCACTCTACTACCTGTCAAGCCTCGACATGATAATATAACTTAGGTAAAAGAATAAAATGAAAAGCTTCAGAATAACAAGGATAAAGTGCGCCTGCCCATCTTGTTATTATTTGAAACAAGTTCCTTTCTTCCATTTTGGTTATTTTAATGCGCTTTACATGCTTCCCAGGTGTCCTCATTCAGCCTAGATTTAATTGACACAAATAATTAGGCGAAGCAATAAAGCATGTTACCTTCAGTATGACAGCTCGCTATTTTCTGTCAAAGCAAGGTTATGTTAGTGCCAAGCATGCCTGAAAATGTACTCTTCCCCTTCCTAACAGATTGGAAGGGCCTAGAGATAACCAGGGATCTGAGGGCAAAAGCCTTTACATTTCTGGTATTTAAGCATGAGGACCATCTCATGGATGAAAGTCGTCAACTGTCAAAATACACAGAGGCAGGGCATGGTTCCACATTTTCCACACATATTTGTTACCCCTCCTGCAAACTTTACATGAAATTTCTATCTTTGCTATAGTAAGTGTAAGAAAGTTTGATATTTATGACTGTACCATGATTTAGGCTTTGCCAGTGGTTCTTGTCACACTTGATGAGGGAGTTGATGTCAAAGTTTGCTGCCTCCATTATCAGTCCTTAGAGGCGAAAAGAACCACTGGCAAAGCCTAACTTGTGATACAATGACTTTGTCTTCAATTGTAAGGATGCAAAAAATACTAATAAGCACCAAGTACCCTTAGCTAGGAACATACCATCTTGTGACGCAACACGCAATGCTTTGGAGTTACCTCTCTTGGTGGGAACCCACTGTAACATGCTTACGATTCAAGGTATAGTCTAATTTATCACATTTTGATTTATCTTTTTAATGAAATATGTACTACAGATAATATATAACCCAAACATGTAGTTTTTTCAGTTGCCTAACGCCCATACTTTTTATTGTCTGGCTTTTTGTGGCTGTCTGCACCTTTTAAAGACAGTCAGATACAAACAGCATATTTAGAGTGCCTGCATTTTTTTCAAATTTTCTGTCAATGATATTTAGATAATCACATTTTGAGTCATTTTTTTAAAAATTAAATTGGTACCAAAGGTATTCACATATAAAGTTTTATTTATCTGCTTTTCTTCCTTTTTGTGCCTTGCTGTTTGAGTGAAGGGGAACGCATGTTTGTACTGAGAAACATGATTGGCTAAGGCTGTAAGTTTTGGAGAAGATCATTTTGCTTAGCAAGAATGCAGCTGAGAAAAGGGTGATAAGAATTAGAATCCTGCTGCGCTGATGATGAGTGACAAGTGAAAACATGCGAATAGAGCCCTGCCAACGATAAAAAGTGTAACAAGTTAGTGAGAACACATTTGAGATGTTCCATATATGGATATGCAGCCATTCAGCCCTGGTACACTACAGCAGGAGAAGGATCAACCATGATAATTGAAGGGTAGTGGCAGATTTGCTTGGCGCCTGATGGTGCCAAGCCAATCTGGCACTACCCTTGAATTATCATGGTCGATTCATTTCCTTAACTGGTACAAAGTTGTTATGCGACACCTCACAAATTTGGGAAATGCGGCCTTGGGTGTTAAATGGGTTAATGCAGAAGTTTCCTCACAGAAGATTTTCATGTTAAGCCCAGTCTGTTTACAGCACTATCCCCCTACCTTTCCGTCATTTTTGCTGATGAGCGCCTGCACCTCCTGATCGTAAATGTCACACAGTTGGTAGTACACTTGGCGAGTGGGTGGCATAACATCAGGGTGGAATTCAAAATCACTCAGTTTAGGCTGCAAAATCATGGTAAAATCAAAGTAAATAATAATAATACATTAAACTTTGTGTATAACAATTCATTCATGTTGTTATATATAATAAGCGATTTGTTGTACATCCAAAGTTTGTTTAGTGAACTGATTTGAATAGGACCTCTGAAAAAGTGGTGTTATATCCAACTTTCATTGTATCTGCACTTGTTAAAAGCAAAGCTGACTGTAAATCACAAACCAGATATGTGAGGCTAGTCCTGGCAGAATTGTATACAGACCAAGGGGAATTACTCAGCGCTGGACAGACAAACAGTTAGATCCCCTGCCCCCACCTATCAGGCACCCAATCGCCAGCCCACAGAGAAATACACAAGTATAGAGCAAGACGATCATCTGCATCCTCAAAGGATGCATCAGTCTGACTGATCATCCTTTTGAGGATGCAGAGATCACTGCTCATACTTGTATTCTCGTGGCTGGCGATGGTGCCTGATAGCGGGGCAGGGATCTAATGTTTGTCTGTCCACCTGAGTAATCCTGTCGTATACAAGCTGACGTAATAATGATAAAATAATATTAGTAATAATAATAATAAAGTCAGTGTCTGCTTTTTCCCCCAAGACACACGCTCCAAAAGAAAACAAAAGGGTCATAAATGCTTCTCTAAGTTAGAACTATCCATACAACCTGTGCATGGCTTGGTTTGTCGGAGTGTGAGTCTGCATCATCAAAATCCCCCATGTTGATTTCATGCTCAGCAGGCTTGATGGATGGGTATTGCATTGGCCGCAGAAATATCTTGTCCATGCATCGCCTGGCCAGCGGGACAGATTTTTCTTCTGTGCTGAAGCCAGGCTCTATGACAATGACAGGAAAACAGAAACTGACTATTAACCCTGTTGTGCCTGCTACAAAAAAAAAAAAATGTCTGTAGAAAACCAGAACTTCCATGAACCCTTTGGCTGTCAGCAGCCATGTTTGTCATAATGATTCCTGTAGGAACCAAAGGGTTAGCAAAAATTGCCAGCAACTGGCTGATTTTGAGAAATAGCGCTTCAGCAATTTTATGGGTGACAATGACAATTGGCGATTCTGAAAATACAGCAGAACATATTTTGAGCAGCCACCCTTATGATGAACACCTGTCATTAAAGACCATCAATTGGGCAGCTACAGCCACCTAAATAACAGGTGACACTGTTTGCCCTTGCAGACTTGTGTTGCAGAGAGCACCAATCTTTTAAAACTGCTTTTTTCTTGCAAAACAGATGGGTTCTACTGTGCAGTGCAGTGGGGAATACGATGTTTATTTCTGTGGTTCTCCTGAATCTAGATCATCATGAAACGCAAACCAAAGGTGTGACAAGCGCTGGCATACACTATTCCAAAGGAAACGACTAAGCGATGGACACACAAACAGATCTCCTGACCCCCTCAATCCCAGTAGCAAAACTTCTTCAGGCCCACGACGGCTGCAGTGGGCCCGCACAGTCGTGCACAGGCCCACTGTAGCCATCATGGACCCGAGGACCTTTGCTTACTGGCAAGTTAGAATGAGGGGGTCAGGGGATCTGTTTGTCTTGTCCAGCTCTGAGACATTTCCCTTGGTAAATGTACTACAATATGGTCATGAAAATTCTAATGCTGACATAAATGTAAGAAATGTTGTCTTTTGAAATACATTAATTATGTGATTAATTAATTATTAATTACGCTTGGCAGTCACCTTTTTGGTCTGGATTGATTTATTAATTATGTGAGATTATGTATTTCTGTCTATAGCACCTGCCAGCATTCACAAATGTATTCTATTACTGTATTAGAGCCTGGTAAGAATAGTAAAAATTATCTTCATAGAGCATTCACTCTGTCAGTTCCTTCCAGTCCGACTATACAGCATCTGATGCATCATGCCACATACATCTGTTAACCCCCTTGTGCCCGCAGTCACCATGACATTTTACAGTACCAGTGCCTGCACGCACAAGGGTGTTCAAAGAATAAAGAACCTCTAGACACACTTACTCTGACGGACACGGAAATCCAACATCTGGTACTTCTTGGCCGATGGATCTTTGCGAGGGTCGTACCCAAACCTGACCCACAATGTTCGCCACGGGCCCGACGTAAAATAGTAGGAGACAGCCGGCAAAATGACTTTCAGGCGAAGACCTGACTGCGGACAGTGGCACAGGTGATATCGTAACGCTGCCTTTGACCAGATGGGCCTTTCTGCAAACTTCTGCAACACAAAAAAATGTATTTTTCTTTAAAATGAATTTTTTAGAAAAAATACTTACCGATGGTATTACTGATAGAAAATGTTACCTAGCTAGCCTAATTTTAGCCAAAATTTGGTTGTGTCCGTATAAGGGAGTGTTGGCAGGAGAGGGGCGCCATAAACCAGGCCATTACCCGAGTAGCCTCCCTTAGTCCCATCCAGTATGAGATTACCCGGCATACCTCAGTTTAGTTTCTTAGCGAACTGGCGGCAAGCGGGGCAGGTGAGAGGGACCTTCGAGTAATACCATCGGTAAGTATTTTTCCCAAAAATTCATTTTAAAGAAAAATACATTTGTTTTCTCAAAACACATTACCGATGGTATTACTGATAGGAAGTAATCCCGAAGAGGAGGTGGGTGCCACTATAGCGCCTCTAACACCAAAGCCACTGGCACTCAGACCCGCCCTCCCGCAGCAAACTCCTGATAATTTTAGCTAAGATACCTACGGCGCCTATGGCGCCGGAGGGAGTGTTGCGCCGCTGCGATGTCTCCCACCAGCGAGAGGTTATGCCGCTGGGCGGAGAGGTCCCTCAGGTAGAAGCGGGTGAGGGTAGTCTCAGCTCGCCATCCCACAGCCATCACAATGTCCTTGACCGCGCAGTTGCGGTCGCGTGCGAGACTTGCGGCCATGGCTCTGACCTCACGCGCCCTGATGTTGATACGTTTGGCTGCATCCGGGTGAGGTCCTGGTAGGCAGAGCGAATACCCATCGGATCCAGGAGGAGATGGTCTGGGCTGAGATGTCACGTCTAACTGGGGACAAAGGGAGAAACGGGCGGGTGCGTCCTCTGCACAGAGGCTTGGTCCGGCGCAGGTACACATGTAAGGCTCTCACCGGGTCCTGTTGTCTGGTCTCCCAGGTGGAGTCTGTCCCTTGTACAGGGCGAATAGTCATCAACTGTGTGGCCACCAAGGAGACCGTGTCTTGGCCAGGCAGATGGTTCAGGTAGCAGCTGCACGGATCCGTCCGTCCGGAACTGCAAGCAACCTGGGCATGTCGACAGCGCGTGAAGTTCATTGACCCTGGAAGCCGTGGCTAGGGCCAACAGGAAGCACGTCTTCCGAGTCACATCCGTCAAGCGCGCCAACTGCAGAGGTTCAAAACGGACGGAGTTAAGCCACGCAAGCACCCATGGAAGATCCCAACTTGGCGACAGCGAACGCAGTGGCGGGCGTTGCAGACCTAAGTGGGCCATCAGATCGGCAAGGTCTTTGCAGCTACCAGGGTCGGGCCGGCCCAGGTGCCAGTAGGTGTCGGCGATCATGGCTAGGTATCCCCGAATGGAAATTGGAGCCAGTCCCTGGACGTTGAATAGCCAGAGGAAGAACTCTGCCAGCTGGGGCATCGTCAGGTCCGTGGGGAGGAGGCGGTTGTCGCCACACCAGTCACACAGCACTCGCCATCTTCCCTCGTAAACTCGTCTGGTAGAGGGTCCGCAGCGATAGCATCCACTGCCGCACTAGAGGAGCCGTGTGCTGGTGAGGGCTTGCCGCACAATCTCCAGGCGTGGAGGAGGAGATGTTCTGGGCACGGATGGTACAGCAGCTGTCGCGGTTGCTTGAGCATCGTGCGGGGCGTGGGGAGCTGCAGCGGAGGGCATGTGGCGAGGTTCAAAAGGTCTGTGGTCCACGACTTGATCCAGCAGAAGGGGCCACCAGGAATAGGACCATGTAGCCGCAGCGGAGCTTGAGGAGGACTTTGGGCACTAGCACCGTCGGAGGGTAAGCGTAGGCGACGAGCCCGTCCCAGGGCTGGAAGGCGCGTCGACTGCCCAAGGTAGTGGATCTGGAACCGCTTAGACGAACAGCGGTAGCTGGCGGTTCCATTGCGTCGCGAAGAGGTTGATCATGGGAGCCTCCCGCCTGGTCCCGATCATCCCGAAGATGTCCGGACATAGCGTCCACTCGGTGTGGAGTAACTGTCCGCGGCGCGATAGAGAGTCGGCTAGGACATTGAGATGCCCCGGAATGTGTCTCGGCCGAAGAGCGATGCCCCGATACTCGCACCAGCGAAGCACCTGGTAGAGGAGGATGCACAGGGAGGGAGAGCGAGTCCCGCCCTGTTTCTGTATGTAGGCGACGATGGTGGAGTTGTCAGACAAAATGAGGATCTCCTGGCACCGGAGTTGAGAGTCTCAAGTCATCAGGGCCTGCCAACCGGATTCGGCTCTAACCAGATGATGTGACGGGACTGAAGATCTGGGGGCCAAGGCCGGAGGCTGTGGTGAACAACGGTAGAAGGTGAGCCCCCCAACCGGTGAGACTCACGTCGACACAGAGGGATAACCTTGGAGGTGGCGTATAAGAGGGACTCCCGTAGCAAGCCAGGCGGGGTCCCCCCAGCACAGGAGGTGAGGACGTAGCATCGGGAGCACCGGGATCAGGGAGTCGATGTCGTCCTTCGAGGGCCACCAGTGTAGGAGCAGGTGCAGCTGCCGCAGGCGGCGGTATAGGCGTCCCAGGGGAAGGAGATCCGCTGCGGCGTTCACCAGTCCCAGGAGTCGTAACCACACCCGGGCAGAGACTCTGTCCTCTTGTGCCACTAGCCGCGCCAGACTCCCCAACTTCTGGATACGCGCCTCCGGGAGCCGTACTTCGTGAGGTCGGTACGAACTCCATCCCCAGGTGTACAGAGCGGCGCGACGGCGAGAGGTCGGACTTGCCTGCGTTGACGCGGAACCTGAGGGTGCCGAGCAGCGCGAGGAGCACGTCCCGGTCCTTCTCCAAGGCGGACTCCACTTGGTTCCTAAGTAGAAGGTCGTCGAGGTAGTTCGACGTGGGACTGGACGACGTCCGTCTGGCACTGGCTACGACGGCAGCCAAGATCTGAGTAAACAGCCATGGGCTGAGGTCGAGACCGAAGGGAAGCGCGCAGAACAGGTAGACTACCCCGGCGAAGGCAAAGCAAAGGTAGCGTCAGGCCGCCGGATGCATGGGAACAGAGAGGTAAGCATCCGAGAGATCGAGACTGACGGCAAAGCCCAAGGGCTGCACTGCGGTCCGAAGAGCTCGAGCGGTCTCCATGCGGAAGGACGGGGCGACTATGAAGTTGTTCAGGGCGGAGAGGTCGATGACTGGGCGCCACTTGCCCCCCGGCTTGGGAACTACGAACAGGCGGCTGTAGAAGGCTGGAGTATCGTGTCGCGTCACCACCTCTGTGGCGTTCTTCCGTAGTAGAGCGGAGACCTCGTTGCGAAGCGCATCGGACCTGAGCTGATCCGAAGGCATCACCATCCAGAGGGGCGACCGGCGCAGAGGAGGGGGTGACCGAAAGGAAGTTTTAGTCCGTGGCAGATGGTCGACAGGATCCACGGGTCATCGGGAAACAGCGATCTCCATGCGTCGCTGTGTCGTGCGAGCCTCCCGCCGACAGGAGATCCGGGAGCAGTCGGCGGAGGCGGAGGAGGAAGGCAGTCAGCGAGGCCTACCTCGCCCGAGAGTACGTCAGGCAGGTCTAGGCCAAGCAGGGGCAGGGGGTGTCCGAGGCGACGGGAGTCGGGAGCGGAGGGTCTGGCGGCACGCAGGGCTCGATGCACGGCCCTGCGGGTTGGCTGAAAGCGGGGCAGAACGACGCGGGTGGGCCACAAATCCTTATAGCCTCCATGACGGTCTGCGAGGTGGGCCCGAAAGGAGTACTTCACCAAGAGGGGCCCAGCGTAGCTGATTCTTCACCTCTGTCGGCAGCGGACAAGCTTGCAGAACAGCATCTCTGTGCATCAGATCACAGTTAGACGCCGCAGCCATGGTGTTGACAGCGGTGTGGTAGGTGGCTCGGTTGCCGGAAACAGCCAAGGCGAGGATGTCAGCCAAGAGCGAGGAAATGGTAGGATTCCAAGCCTCCTCAACGCGACGGACGATGGCCCGCGTCACCAGGTCCAGGAACCCAGCAGAGGCCAGGGAATTGCGGATGAGCGCAGCAGTCGGAGTAAGACCCGGGGCGGAATCACGTCGTTGGAGAGCACCAGCACAGGACAACGCCAGAGGATCCACCGCCGGGAGTGGGTATGCGAAGGCTTGCGAATGTCCCGCGTACCACTTCTGACGTAAGGCCATAGAAAGGTCCGGCGGCCACCTGGTGTCCGTGAAGAAGCCGAAGTCTCCCAAGGCGCCCTGAAGCAGGTGAGAGGAGAAGGCGTCGCGTATGTCCCGGAACCCGGGAGGTTGAGGAAGAGACTTGAAGCGCTTGGCGTGGCGGTCGGAGTCCACAAAGGCCGACGCTCTCTTCTTGGGCGGGGGAGAGGGAGGGCAGTCCTCCGAGGGAAGACACGCCGCGATGAGGCGAGCTGCTTCGTCCAAGGCCCGAAGGGTCTCCAACCTATGGCTCAGCGAAGCTAGCGGAGCATCCATGTCATCTGGAGACTGCGAGCGTCGAGGAGGGGAAGCGCCGTCAAGGTCGAGTAACACCGAAACGGAGTCCTCTGGCGCCAAGCTGATGGAGTCATCCGTCGCGCGCAGCGGGGAGAAAAGGGGTGACCAACTCCTCCAAGTGACCAGTGGACGCAGGAGTTGCAGCGGCCCGACGCGAAGGGGAAGCATCTCTGGATGGTGGTCGTCTTCCGCTGTGGCGACGCAGGTACCTAAGCAAGGATACCAAAGTGTGAGGGGCAGGACGGCGATCCCGAGGGAACGGCTGCAGCGCGAGGAACGGGGACACGCGGTTAGATCGTACCAAGTCTGTCGTCGTCCGTGAAGAAACCCTGGGGTGACGGTAGTCCCGCAAAGTCCGGGAGGAAGAGCACAGTCTCAGTGGCCGAACCCGCGAACTGGAACGGCGAAGCGTAGTCGAGCCGGTCCTACCATCGCGTAGAGTCCCCACTGTACTGGTACGTTGTCGCCGGCTCCTGTCGCGACTCTTATCTCTGTGTGGCGCGGGAGTACTTCTGGAGTCAGGCGAACTGTCCGAGCGTGGTCGATGGCGGCGGTCGGGGTCCCGTCACGGGGTCATCTCTCGCCTCTCAGGACTGCGTCCTGAGCGTGGTCTGCCCACCACGATCCATGTGCTAGAAAAGGGAACCAATTCACTAACCTGGGAACAAGATGTGGAGCGTGCAGTAGGCCTGTGGCGATTGCGAACTCCGGAAGCAGCTGATCCGGGTGTGTCCAACCTGTGTTCGGGAGCCGGTGCGTAGTCGCCTAGGAAGCTTCTCTGGCCGTGGTCGCTCCTCACTGAGCTGCGAGCGGGAAGCGGAGCGGTCGTCTCTAGGGGCCGGATCCCGGTGCGAGTGTGCCTCGTGCCTCTCCGTCCGAAGCCCCCGAGCGTGACACCTTCTGTCTGTCAGGTCTGCGTTCCGCCGTCTGGCCCAGGGCCAGGAGCATCGTATGTTCGGGTGCCGACGTCTGCCCGGCCGTAGTAGGATTGGTCTTTTTCGTCACGGTAAGGGGTAAGTTCGACGCCCCCTCCGCGGAATTGTGTGCGTTGGTAGCTGTCCTGTTCGTCACGGTAAGGGGTACCTTACTAGGCCCCTCCGCGGAATTTTGCGCCTTGTTAGTCCTACCGGCCCGGGTCGTCACAGTTCAGGGAACTGTATTGGGTCCAACCGTGGCACCCTGGGCAGGAACTGGCGGTCGCTCCCTGATAGGTGTCAGGCATTCACGGCGGTAGAATCCCCACAGCTGGGACCATCTATCTTCCAGCCAGGGGGCGCAAACAGTACAAGTATGCGTCGACTCACATCCCGAACAGGGCAGGCAGACCGCATGCTCGTCACAGGGCCACTGAAAATCGCCACATTGCATGCAGGTACGAACCTGGTAACTGCAACATAGAGGCCATAATGAAGAACGAGCAAGCGTGGCCGCCGAGGCCGCGCACCAATAATTCCGCGCGCGTGGGTGAAAACGAAATCAAACGAGTGCACAGCGCGTGCCGACGCTCGGCGCTCTTCCCTTCCCCTGAGCGCCGGTCGAGGGCATTCACCGAGACATTACCTGGCCATGACGGAGCGAGAAGCAAACCCACGCCTGTGAAGCGACGTCCTGAGGCCCACCGGACTCACAGTCACCACCCGGGTCCAAGTCGTCACAGGCACGCCAGGCAAGGCACGTTGTGGTCCAACAGCGCCAGGCACAAGCCGAGAGGGCTCCAAGCCCCCAAAATCCGAGTGAGCACCAAGTCCCAGGCATGCTAAGTCCACAACGGACTGTCAAAGTCACGAGACAACCGGACACAATCCTCGTGAGCACCAAGCCAGTTCAAAACAGTCCCAGGCACAGTCGAGTAAGCTACCATCCAGCACAACCGAGTGAACCAGAACAGTCAGGTAAAGTCGCAAGACGACCGGTCACAACCACACCGTAGGAATCGAAGAGCGACGTACAGACAAAACCGTCTACAGGCTAGCTAAGAACTAAACTGAGGTATGCTAGGTAATCTCATACCAGATGGGACTAAGGGAGGCTACTCGGGTAATGGCCTGGTCTATGGCGCCCCTCTCCTGCCAACACTCCCTTATACGGACACAACCAAATTTTGGCTAAAATTAGGCTAGCTAGGCAACATTCCTATCAGTAATACTATCGGTAATGTGTTTTGAGAAAACAAATTGTTGCGTGTTTGCTGACCATTTAATTTTTCTTGAGCAGCTCTGCGCAGGAAGCCACTGGTACTGTTTACAGTAACAGTGGCTGAATGAACAAAGGGTTTAATATGAGTTTAATTCCTTTACTGTTGCTAGCCACATACAACTGCAAGAGACATAGATCTTCATGAGCCCCCGCATCTGCGGGGGCTCATTAAGATCTATGCCTCTTGCAGGCTCTATTTGTATACAATCACAGTTATCCAATGATAAACTGTGTGTATAGCATCAGCATTTGAAGCATGACTCCTGGTCACTGTCAGCGAAGGAGAACGTTCAACATTTAGGACTTAATATCTTTCGTCCACCACGAAGGTGATTACAAAGACAGAATCTGAACAAACTGTGACTCCACCAGGGCTCAATCCCACGACCTTATGATCGAGAGTCCGACATTCTACCACATGAGCCATCCCGGTCTCCCTGTCAGCAAAGGGACTGATGCTTGGAAATCATCTGAGTGACATGACATGTCCAACACAAAAAAGTTATTTGCTTGTGCACACATCCACAGTGAATGAAAAACATTTCTGTATTATATGTACTCATGTTTTCACCTTCAACATAGCATACCTATATAGATTCCTACATCGGTGTTTAGGTGATACAGAGAATCTTACTTGAGTGGTTTTAAAACCTATCCTATGAGCGAAAGCGACTAGGATAGGGTTTTATGACCATGAGAGTGAGATTCTCAGTATCACCTAAACACCGATGTAAGAATCTATTTCTTACTCACCTTTTTCTTGGCATAAATCCGATGTGAGTTATCTGCACATGTCTAACCACAACACAGCCGCCATTGTGTCTTTGGCAAAGAATATGACGTCCTTCACTTTGCAATGTGACGTGGATATTTTGGATGTCAGACAAATATTTCTACATGACGACGTTTTAGTGCAATCCAGAGTGGATGTCAATCAGGCAAGTCCTTGCAAGCAAGAGGAATATATTCTCATGAGCCCCTGCAGATGGGCTCATGAGAATAGACTCCTCTTGCAGCTAGAGCGGGCTGGATGAATGTACAAAATACCTGAAGTCCATGCAATGTTCGACCAAATTCTGATTTATGGATAACCTCTCTTGTGAAAACATAAAGAGGCATGTCAAAGCACCGGTACTGTGTGGAACATAATTTCTGCATTTTCCACGCATGTTTGTGGCCCATCCAGACACTACAATCTGGACATAAAATTTCTGGTTTTGCTAACCCTTTGCGTGTCGGTAACAGTTTTAGTCGCCATGATTCCTGCAGGAATCAGCAGGAATCATGGCGACTCAAAATGCTACTGAAATCCAAAGGGTTAATATTAGTGGGAGAAATGGAATGATTTTTTTAATTTCTGTACATGGACTTTGAATTGATGGATTCTGTCAGCAAACTTTAATCCACAGAAATGAGACTCAGACATGAAGAAAGAGAGAGAGCGAAGCGCACCTTTTTCACTTCCTCAAGAAACGAGACTTCCTTCAGTCTCACCACAGCCTCCAGAGTATGAGGTGGAGGGGCCGTTGGTACCTCCTTGTCGTGGAATGATATGTACTTGGTCTCTGCTCTGCGACGCTTTCGCACTGCAAATAAACGAAAGAATTCACGAAGGACGTTTGACAACATATAAATGAACAAGAATGGCCCTTTTGCAGTGTCAACAAATAAAGCATTCACGGAGAGCGTCTGACAGAAGAAAAAAAAAGATGTCATAGACAACTTGGACAATATGAAGCAAGAACAGCAATGCAATTATGGCTAATCAGCAGAACTGTGCAACTGTTTATTTTATCTGACAAGACCTTGACAATGATATATTGATAGTTTAAGGGTGGTGCCTACAGGCGCCAAGCAATTCTGGCACCACCCTTGAACTACATTGGTAGAGGTGCTCAGCTTTTTTCTGGCACAACCCTTGCAGTTGAACTATCTTGGTCATTTCATATCCTGTTGTAATGTGACATGGCTGAATGGGTTAATCTAGAGATACCAATGAACCATCAAGGTCAATGTATCTCCCACAGCTGGCACGCTCCCCAGAGCATGCCTGTGAAATATGGCAAACTTATGCACTCAGACTTTTGGCTGAGGTTTCTTTATGAGAGAGACATCCTCTCTAGGCCACAGGCTGCTTTTCCTGTACTACGGACACTGGCTGTGTGTTACACTTAAGGCTCAGACCCTTGTTTTTTCAAGCAGCACAGACAACATGGAGCAAAGAAAACACACACACGTGATGCCCTTATCATAGTCTGCTAGTTTGACACAAGTGTGTCCCTTGCGTCATCTGCTAGGCTTTCAACACCTCGTAATGTACCACCCCACCCCAGGCTTAAAAAATGTCAGGGTCTACATGATTAAATAGGGTATGTTGGGGAAGGCAAACAGCGAACCACTTTTATTGCTTTACATTTCCCTGTCTGCAAGGCATCCTCTAAACTACAGTGATAGTGCTGTTCCCAAATTTTAGAAGTGTAACTGAACGACTATGTGCCTGTTGCAGGAGGTGGACTGACCATGATAATTCAAGGGTAGTGCCAGATGAGCTTTGTGCCTTAAGGCACCAAACTAATCTGGCACTACCCCTGAAATTATCATGGTCAATCAATCTGCTTTTGGGACTCGGGGCTAAAAGGGTTATCTGACCCTTGAAATATCAGTGTAACCAGTCCCTATGCAACTGGTGTGTATGCTTAAGTGGATGCCTCCCAAAGGCCCTGGCTTGCAAGTCATAAATCCTTGTGGGCCCCAGCAACTGAGGATTCATGACTCTTGCGACTTACCTGAACCAGCTTGCAGTTCAGTGTCTAGACCCGTCACATCTGCACTCTCTGTCTGCTTGTAATGTCTGTCATTTCTGAATCCATAATCCTGGGGTGTGTCATATCTTGAGAAAATCAACGGTGGAAGAAACAGTGGAACATCTCGAGAAAAAAATTCTGTACTGGGTGTGTATGACCTCGGTATGATCTTGTCCAAAATGTTTTCATAACTGCCGTCTGTTTTCTTTACTGCTGGCAGAAACTGGTAGTCGCACATGTCTGAATGAGAAGACAGAAGAGAACATCTTATCACATATGACGGGGTCACATTGGCCTCCATCCAGGTCACACAACGCTGGCAATGGGTTGTTACCATTGTTAACTTAAAATAGTGAAAGAGTAAGTATCAGCGCAGGGTTGTTCCCCTTTTGTTTGTTGACAACACATACATGGGAAAACACCTGTGCATTTTGTTGCATGCATTTTGGATAGGATTGAGATCAATGCTTACCTTGTCATGTTTCAGTTTTCCTTCAAAAAGGCTGAACAGCCATTTTTGTCTACCATACTGAAAATATGGCAGACTTTGAGATGGGGCTGGTCAGAGCCCATTCAGTAGCATGCATGTAACATAACAGGCGGGTGAACGTCATATTGTAGCAAGTAACAAGATGAAAATGACGTCATGTCTAGTTACGCTAACCTTGCTGCTAAACGTACTTTTCGCGTGAAGCACCATATGTATGTGTGTGTGTGCACGCGTATGTATGCAAACACCAAAATCTCCAAAGTTTGCGTACATACAAGCTTGATGATACAGGAAATGCTTCATTTACGGGGTGTCTGAGAGAGCCTCCGAGCATATTGGAATTTGATGTCTCATTAAAGAGTTAAATGACCATTTATAGAAAGTCGGTTGACCCAGATTAGAGTCTGTAATTTTGATTATAATATGCACTTGAAATTTTGGATATATAGGTAGCTTGGAGAAAGACATTGGAAGAGTTCGTTAGCCAGCTTTGTACCTCTTCAACTTTGTCTAAAATAAAAATTCATTGCAGAAAAAAAATGACAAAAGTAAAAATCCGTGACTTCAGCAGAAGAATCAGACAAAGACGGTGACGTAAAATCACCAAATGCATCAGTGTTATACAATGTTCCTAACTGACACAAAGCATCCGCACTTCCGTGTTTTACATATATGTATAAGCTGACGCAATTCTCTCCCTCTCTGATTTGATTTAGGAAGTCAGCCTCTCTATTTCTGTTATGATGTCTGTCAACATATTGTGGAAAAGTGGGAAAATGCTTGCAAGCTTACATAGAAGAGGCTTTGTGGGCATGGGTCATCCCATCTTGTTCTTCCTCAGAATTACTGTGGCTACGCCAGCCCACAGAACATATAACTGGTAGGAAGCACCATGTGTCTGTCATTGTGTGTGCCATTGCGGAACAACTCTGAATGTTTCTGAAAGAAGAACGCATGTGAGCTCAAAACAATACGAAAGACTTTGGGATGAAATCCTGATCTTGTTACTGGTCAGAAACACGACCCAACTCTCAACTGTTTGAGTGCACTCTGCCATCAGAATCAAACCATTGCGCTGCGTTCTCGCACTCGATTACACAGATATACACACAATCTATCTACCACTACATGAGAGTTAAGCATACAACCACTACAACAATGCATGCTGTTTTGATAACAATGATTGAGAAAACTTGCAGAGGCTCATGAGAACTTACACCAGCTGTTATCCGGCACCTTCCTTTAGATGATGATGCAGCAAATCCCAAAATAGGATACATGTGTTTCTACACTTTGTTGGGAGCAGATGAGAGAAAGATCTAATAACTGATCGGATCTAAATCAAAATATTCATTAAAAAAATATTTTACCTTATAGCCATAGTTTTCACACCCTTAAGGTCACAACTGCCGGCTGCCGATCGTGGCAAAACTTGACACCTGTGAAAAGCATAGACCTTGACGCGCATCGAATTAGTCATCTCAGTGTTCTTATATGCCTGTGAGTCATGGACCCTCACAGCAGACCGTGAAAGGAGGATACAAGCCACTGAAATGAGATGTTTTTGAAGGCTGCGTGGCATTTTGTACAGAGATCACATCACGAAAGAGGAAGTGGAAAGCAGAATCAGGCAAGCCATCAGGCTCTATGAAGACCTATTAGCCATTGTGAAAAAACGCAAACTGAAGTGGTATGTGCATGTCACGCGATCAGCAGGGCTTGCCATGACAATCCTGCAAGGCACTGTGCAAGGAAGGCGAAGGAGAGGTAGACAGAGAAAAAGATGGCAGGACAATATCTCAGAGTGGACAGGACTGAAGCTGAGCGACACACTAAGAATGGCAGAGAACAGAGTGGAATGGAGGGTGGTTGCCAAGTCATTATGGTGCCCTACGGTCGGCAAGACTACGGGATAGATAGATAGATAGATAGATAGATAGATAGATAGATAGATAGATAGATAGATAGATAGATAAATAGATAGATAGATAGATAGATAGATAGATAGATAGATAGATAGATAGATAGATAGATAGATAGATAGATAGATAGATAGATAGATAGATAGATAGATAGATAGATAGATAGATAGATAGATAGATAGATAGATAGATAGATAGATAGATAGATTAATGCTCATATCTAGGAGGAGGTCATATTGTAGTCTGCGTGAAGCTGCTCCCACGCGCCCAGCAGCCAGTCAAGTGGGGAGACATCTGCCATGTGCCAGAAGCCTAGACCCTCATTATACACTGACTCTGTCTCCTACCCTCTTTATGTAATAATAATAATAATACATAGTTCTTGTATAGCGCTGTTCTCCAGGAAAACACTGGACTCACTGTGCATGCACAACAGCACACCCTCTCTCTCAGACACACGCACGATTATACACTACTTTCAACCACCCCATCCCTTCCCAACACCTTATATCCACTTCCCTCTAGCCTCAGAATAAAAGGCAGTCAACAGTTAGCTAAAGATGAGCTAAATGTTAAATGCCTGACGGAAAAGAAAAGTCTTTAAGTGAGCTTTGAACTGTGACAATGTAGGCAGATTCCGCATTTCAGTTGGCAGCGAGTTCCACACACTTGGGGCTAAAAAGATGAAAGAACACTCCCCGACAGTTTTCATGTTAAGCTTTGGAATTTTTAAAAGTTTTACACTGGAGGAATGGAGGGTGCGTGATGGCTGATAAACAGACAGCTTGGCAGAAAGGTATGGCGGGAAAGATGCGTCAAAATGCCGATAGGCGAAAAATGCAATTTTGTACTGGCAGCGGAATTTTACGGGCAGGCAGTGCAACTGCTTCAGTAGAGGCGTAACGTGGTCTCTACATGTATGTGTTCTTCATCTGGAGAAGGTTTGTGGGTGTTCAGTGTGTGGACCCCCTCCCAGCTGTCGCGTCAGGCGATAGAGCCAAGGCCGGTGACACATTATTTCGCGGTTCACCAGCGTCTGCGGTGGGTTCGAATATTTTTTTTTTTTCCCGGATCCAAGGTACCACCCGTGATATATATCCAGGTTCACGATGTAACGATTCACGATATGTCGGGACAGAGCTGTGCTTGTGGCTAAACTCCCTGAGTGGGTCTTTTTCTGGAGTACTGCTGCAAACAGTATGAAAACCTATTTGGTTATGGCTGAACCTTGTTCTCTCTCACACAAATTTTGCTTCACCTTGGAAATTGTGTGTTGTTGAAACAACTCCCAGGATTTCAACCTTGTACTCAAATGCTTCATTGGCAGTATCGCAGCTGCTGGCCCCAGCTTCTTCACACAACCCAGCTGCACTTGCAGTGTGCTTTCTCCGGCGACGCACACGAAGCAAAATGTTGTTTGCCTCCTGCTTTGTTGCATAAGCTGAACTGCAGTACGGATCATCTGGACGAAAACGCAGAGAAAGCTTTCTCCTCTCCAACAACAACTGTGGACAAAAGTAAATGACACTGCATGGTCAAGTTTGAAAAACTAACTATGTATAATTGACAATAAATTGATCAAACATAAGTGATAGTGTGAAATCATTGTTGCTATCGATCGTTTATCAGGATTGCTGTTGATTGCTCGTCTTGAGTGCAAGTTGAGAGTGATAACGAAACGTGAAGAGACAAATGCACGAATGCTGACAAGACTACATACCTTTGAAATTGACCCCAAACCACCAAGAGTCTCAAGAGCTTTGTCTGTATTTTCAACAATGCCAGGATATTCAATAGCGATCAGAGGTTTTGTTGACACAGTGGAAATGTTCATAAGTTCGTCTGCTCTGCACCATTCAGATGTGGCAGCACACTCGGCGTCCATGCTTTCGTGGCTTGTAGAAGACATTTCCCTCGAATCTTGTGCCGTTACAATTAGATTTCTATAAAGTGAATTCAGTATGTATTCATTTTTCTCGCATGAACTGATAGCACAGGCACGATCAACACTTCGTGTTTATAGTCAATTTTTCACGCCGATTAGCTTGCCGCCATCTTCGAAGAAGGACAATTAAGAGTGGCCTGCCCTTTCGGGTCCATCCTTTTACCAAAATGACCCCGAATAACAACTAAGTTAACCACAACGATACACAAAATATTTATAAACCCATCTAATATCCAGATGATGCCAAATGAGCCCAAAATGATACCCTAATAAACCCCAATGACACTGTCATGTTGTGTGTCACACTGCTCAGTGGCTGACTGAGTCCGCCGGCCCGGTGTCAGCGCAGGGCACGGCCGGCCGCCGGAGTCAGCCACGGTGGCACCAACTCATCGTAACGGTCTGGCACTACTGACTGTGAATTAGCATGGTCGATCCATCTGTTGCAACTGACACATACCCATTAGGTGACACCAACAACATCATTTTTTGGGGGAATACGGCCGTGGACTGAGTTAAAGGCCGGCCCACCCGACCGCCGTAAATGTTCAAAGCTGGATACACTGACTTCTCAGTCAGTGTGACTTGGTTTCGAAACGCCGCGCTACACACAGGCCTTTTACTGTGCATTAGTGGTTCATTTCGACACAGCACAATCCAGTTCAGCACACGTCGTCTTTATATCAAGTAACCTGACAATGATTCCACTCCGTTCTACTATAAATAAAACGCTCTCAATACGAGAAACAGCCGAAACTGAAGAAAAAAAAAAAGATATTGACAAGCTAACAGTGTGAGCTGCGCAGAATAAGTAAGTGCTTCAGTTTATGCGTGTGCTTTTGCTGCATGTCCAAACTGCCATAAAAACTCATTAGGTGTGTCGACAAGGCATGACAACACAAATAGTGCTGAAACTGATTTGTCTTCAGTTTTACGCGGCGTAATGGTACTTTCATGGGTGACAAAATAAAAGTCAGTTTCAGATCAGTGGTGTCAGTGATGCTTCAGCAGACGGCTGAGGAACGCCTATCAATGCCGTGGCGTCATTACTCCGTGAGATTCAGTCCTGACTGACACACAAAACATGGATTGGTCCTGACAGTTCAAGGGTGGTACCGGACTGAGCTATTCTGACACCCTGCACTCTGTCTTGTCAGCACTAACATGGTCGATCTGTCTCCTGAACTGATGACTCTAATCAGTGTAGTCGTCAGAGAATTGCTTCCAGATTTGAAATTCACCCAGTTATGTCAAGTCGACCGTAGGAACTCAGTGTGTTCGAACCCTTTGGGTGTCGGTAGCGGTTTTAGTCGCGATGAATCCTGCAAGAATCATCGCGACTAAAACCGCTACCGACACCCAAAGGGTTAAAATATTTTAGTCATGACATAAACAGTCAGCCACAAGCTGTTATTGAAAAAGAAGAAATCGTGGCTGCAGGCTAATCCCCCCCCCCCTTCCCCATTCCCACCCAACTACCCCCTACCCCCCCTCCCCCTCCCCCCCCCGGCCCCCCCCCCCCCGCCGAACCCTCCCCCAACAACATCATACATTTCCAAAGCTAATGAATGTTCAAAACATGAAACCAGAAAACGCTGTAATTTTTCCTCTGCTGTGTAATTCAAAAAGAATGTTTCACCGAAATGATATCAATTGACAATCATAAATCCATTTCTTGGTATTGCATATACTGCCAGTGTGCACCGGCTGAATAAGTCCTTGACTACAACAAGACGCATACACACACAGAATCCAGACCCCAAAAGGTGACCTAGCCTCTACACTACACTGACAAGATAACTTGAGTAGCGAATTGTATCCTTGTTTATTTGTCTATTCTGCAAAACCCATAACCCATTAAGCCCTGACGCTCTACAGTTGGAGATGGATCGACCATGATAATTCAAGGGTAGTGCCAGATTAGTTTCAAGTGGCGCCACTTAAGGTAGGCGCCAAGCAAGCTGGCATTACCCTTGAATTATCATGGTCTATCCATCTCCTGCTACTGTAGGCACTACATAGTCGGTAAGCGCGGCCCGGCTCCAAAATTTGGGATGATGTGGCCTTGGGGTTAAATGGGTTAATAAAATTGTGTTGTAGCTGTCTTTTATAAGCGTGCTTCCTTCTTTGTTGGGTTATTCTCTACACTGTGACATACAGAATAATAACCTACAGAGTTGATATGAAACATGTTGCAGCAAGGCCGGTTGAAGTTGTTGACGATAATGAATATGTGCTGCTTTGTATTATTTAGCGCCTGGGTCGACCCTGCGGCGGCTCTAATCACAAACACCATGAACCAACATAAAATATCGCTGTACTGTGTAGCGTCTTGAGACATGAAGTCTACCAAGCATTGATCAGTCGCAAACAAAGTCATTATTGCTTTGTTGAGTAGCGTCGAGTCAGTGTCGGCAGTCGTTTACACTGAGTTGAACGGTACGATTCGTGTGCCGCTGTAACTGAGTCTCACTCGACGAACAACGTTATAGTATGCGGAGACCCATGATGATCTATGTCTCTTGCAGATGAATCGCGTTCTCTGCTGGGCTGCAGTATCATTTAACTTCCGTGTTTTGGTTGGCCAGTAATATGCATCTGAGTACGTGGGGCACTCGATAAGTTTCTGAATGCTCTTGACTGTTGTGTGATGTCATTTTGTAGAGCAAGCCTTTTCAAATGTTATGCACTCTTGCACAGCCGTCCTGGCAAACCCTTTTGCCAACGCGGCAGCAACCGTTATATGAGCGGGTAACTTGGTGAAAATAGCCCCCGTGAGCCCTCGGTGGTAATCTCTAAAGGTCTATAAGTCAGTCAGTGCATCTCTGACAATTTTTCACACAAAAAAAGAAAAGAAAAAGAAAAGGTATTCATTAGACATGATTAGATGAGACTGACAAAGGTAAAAGACATCTTGTATGGCTTATGTCTGCCAGGAATCACATTATCTCTCAATAGGCATAACCGCTAGATGTGTCATGGAAAAACACAGGTGTCAGTCTTGGTTCTATGAAGCTTGCTCCTAAGGTAGAGTTTCATTGTGATAAAGGTTTTCATGTGCCAGTGGGCAGTTCCTTACCGTCCACTTACACATATTAACCCAAGTGGTGAGATTACAGTGAGTCCCGCTCGGACAGGTTGGAGCTTTGTGTACTTTTTCAAAGCTTGAAATATTCTTTAAACCAAAGAAATCAGAACGGATTTAGAATGATGCATACTCTTGACCAGTTTGCTTCCTTGAAATGTAATATTTATAATGTCAAATATGCTTTATTGGAAGTGTATAGTAGCAGTTTTGAACGATGACTGCTGAAGGCTACCACACAACCCTACCTTTTTTTTTTACTTGAGTGAGTAGTTATGTAAAGTATTAGTGTACCTCACAATCCACAGTTCACAGTTTTACGTGGTTCCCTCTTTTAAAGGACTATGCCCTTGAATAAGTTAATGATAATAATGGGGGTATCATTTTGAAGAATCTACATACCCATCTATTGAACCTTGTTTATTGCTCAGACATCAAATCGATTCATTGCATTTTAAATGCCATGAATCGATTCGACGTTTGAGCAATAAAATGTTCATGTTCCCCTACCAAAACAAACAACAATTAAAAAAAAAAGGGAAATGTTTCTGTTGACATCATTCATGCGTGAAAGTGTTGGCTGTCCATTTTCCCCCAAATCCCAGGAATAGTGACACATCGGAGACATGCAGAGGTATGTACATTGGAAGCCGTTATTTAAACAACACTATGTCGCAGGCATTTGAAATTTTGTATTCAATGAGAAATGTAATCATGATGTTTGATCCCGTTCAGTGCCAGCTGACACAGACTGTGTTTCTGCAGTCTTCATTGATTCAACACGGCCAAAAAGCCCTAGCTGTGGACATTCTAGGAACATGGATTTAAAGTGGTGTCAGAAAGAGGTATAGATCATCATGAGCCCCTGCAACTGCGGGGGCTTATGAGGATCTATACCTCTTGCAGTTGGTGGTATTAACATTTTCCCTGCACTGAACGTGTTAAGACATTAAATTTGAAGACCCTATTCCTTTACACGGGTCCCCACCTGGGTCTGCCATGGGGGCTTGGGTGGGGTTAACTACTTTTTAGTTCCCAGGGTCACCCTGGTCAGCCCCACAGGGTGGGTTTTTCCCTCTATTCTGGGGCATGTGTTTCTGTCTACCCTTGGTCCATTCGCCTTTATTTTCCTTTTTTAAACTCTCCCTACTGTCTGTGCATTCCTATAGCTCTTGATATTAGGTGTGTGTTGCTAAATGGTCTTAGGTTTATTTAGCATATTAGACCGGCTGGCGACATACATTCAATATTCTGTTTAGTTTTTTACGTCCTGAGAAAGTCTTGTTGCTGTCGGGACGTTAAGCAATGTACAACCAACCAACCTTCACACGGAGAGCATCCAGACACATATCGAGCTCCCTCGTATTACATGGAGTGTTATGCGTTGTGTTCTATTTTTAGGGGCTTACAGCTTCTATCACCGCATTATAGGATCGCACCTCAGCTCATCGTCTGCAGTCTATACACAGGCGTGTACAAATTTGTAAGTGTTGTGTGTGTGTGTGTACGCCCAACTTCACTGGTCGGAATAAAATTCAAGGTAACGATGCCAGCTGGTCGGTTTCTTTCGCCTTGACTAACTGCATGGTATTGAACTTGTTTACGTTGTTTAGAATAGGCCGTCATGACATTGTGTAGCGGGTTCAATGCCGCACACGTTCAAGAAACGCGGAGCAAGTGCACGCCTTGATATGACACAAAACTAGCCAAGCTAAGAAAACGACTGACGCCTATTTTAAATATGAAACTTGCTAAATAACATTATAACCCGGCATTACATCCTGAGGCTGATTTTGTAAAGTTTGTTTATTGTCCTAAGAAGGCTACAGTACAGATTGTATAGGGGATATATATCAACTGTTTTACTGAGGTCAAGGGTTGTGCCGGAATAGCTTGGCGCCTCGCTATTCTGGCACCACCCTTGATGTATCAGTCAAATGTATTTCAAGCAATGGGTCTATCAGGATGAAAAGGATTAAAAGGGACCCGTTCCAGGCATAGTGATTGCAATGTCTTCGTTTATAAATGTTCTTCGTGTGTCTGATAATAATGCTGTACAACAGGACGGTTGGAGTTTTAAAGTAGTTAAATAAAAGACCTTTCTGCTCCTCTTCTCCTTTGCAAGCAGAAGATTTTTTCCCCCCGTTACGCACAAGGGCAGTAGGCTGAAATCCTCTAATACGTGTACCTACTCATACGGATTGTGGAAAGAAGGCGGCGTAGAAAAGTCTTAGTCCTAGACGATATCGTTAACTCACTGTGCCCGTATTACGGAAATCAACCCACATTTTGGGTTATCCTCTGAGGACTGCATTACATTTCAAGAGACAGATCGACCATGACTCATAGTTCAAGGGTGGTGGCAGAATAGCTTGGCGCCCACACGGACGCGAAGCTATGTGCCACCGGCACTGGCCCTTGAACTATCATGGTCGAGCCATATCTTGCTGTGGTGTGTCGTGAGCAGAATGAGTTAATCCGTTGTATCGGCAAATCATTAGTAATCCTACAACAAACTAAGGGGAATTACTCAGCGCTGGCCAACAGTTAGATCCCCTGCTAAGGGGATCTAACTGTTGTCCAGCGCTGAGTAATTCCCCTTGGTTTGTTTTACAATTCTGCCAGCGCTAGCCTCACCTATCTGGTTTGTGAGTATTAGTAATCCTAGCCTGCCACGGAGCAGATCGCAGTATTCCTCCTTTTATGAAGGTATTTTATTATAGTCCAAGCGCCAGTTGCATGAGTGAGCTTAATCCTGCGCCAGACACTAGCGCAAGGTGCTCCGCTATAGTTGCGCTTAGTGGCTGGCGCAGGACTAAGATCACTCATGCAGCTGAGAGTTCAGCAGACGTACACCATGCATATAAACAAAATTAACACTTTCTTATCATAGGGGTCTGGCGATGATGGTGCTTTGACTAAATGCAAATCTGCTGCGCCACCGCGACACTAGCTCAATTCAGTATTCTAAGTTGAGCTAGTGAGGCGGTGGCGCGCACGCGGTGGCGCAGCAGATTTGCATTTAGCCAAAGCACGATCGTCAGGCCCTTATCAGTTTTTTTATTTAGCACAGGATTGATGGCAAGTTTTATTACAATAAAATGTGTGTATTTTCTTATTTACTACTTCACTGTCAGAACACAGCAAGCATCAATCAAATGCAAGAGGCATAGATCCTCATAAGACCCCCGCAGTTCGGGGGCCTATGGGGATCTGTGCCTCTTCCTGGCTTTATTTATATCCTAGTGCCTCAGGCAGACGAAGATGTATCGAGTCTGCGAAGTTTTACTATGGCGACCCCGTTAGCACTACGTTTCACGAGCACGACGTGTCGACTGACAGAACTACGGTCGTTAGAATTACGGGAGGAGACCTATGTATGAAACACTTAAGCAAAAACGTCTCGCGCGACCGTCCAAAGAAAGGTAGAATCAATCCGAAACCAGGGTGTGATAGAGATTATATAGATGCATCTTAGGACAAAGCCAAATTTCAAAACTCGAATCGACGCAGAAGCAGTTCCAGTTTGAAAAAAGTGACACATTGTTTCAAATTAGGCACCATTTGCCTAATATGAAACACTAGGTCTCCTATTATGAAACAGTGTGATTATGTCCTTTTTACAAGTTCACTTACATTTTGTTGGAAAATTAAGGCATGAGAGATGGTTAGCAAACATTATAGGTTCATTTAATATTAAAAGTGAGTTAAAATATAATGAGTCATCCGCCACTGGTCCTCTATTGGTCCATCCATCCATCATCCTGTGTATATCCAATTGTGACAGATGTTATCATTTTGAATTTCTGAGAGACCATCAGAGCCACAGACGTCTAATTTGGCACAGTGGTCATATTTGACAAAAGCTTTGATTGTCACTTGGGCGATTTTTAAAGAAAATAATTATAATCTTATTTTAAGTCTGACCAAAGAGAAAACTGATGAAGCAAGTTATGTTTGCAGCTCTACTAAGTTAACCTCTCGTTAAGGTCAAAGGTCACGAGAAGTAAGAAGGCTTTTATTTTAGGTTGTTATTACAGGTAGTTCGTATGTGAACTTTGCAATAAGATCCCAGTGGAAATGTTTTGCTAGGGGTTAAACTGTCTATGCATATTAATTTGATTGGCTCCTTCCAAAGGTCAAAGGTCAGGCATGGTCAGCAAGTGTGTTGAAAATGTTCTATGTATGGGGGAATAAAAGCTACTGTATTTAGTTTTTCCACCTCAGAAGTAAAACTTGATATAAGCTAGCATTATCGACACAGGTTTATGTACATATTCAGAAGCAAATTCAGGGGGAGAGGGTGTTCCAAGATGCACGGCTCCCAGCATATTTTTAATGTGTAATTTTCCATTTTGGGGAGTTTGGAACCTCCCCACTCTCCCCCCCCCCCCCCCCCGCCCCCATACACACATACACAATGCATACTTAGGTAATTTCGAACGTTTGCTCCCAAAGTTAACTTTTAAAAAAATGTGTGTGCGAAAAATGACTAATCTTTACAAACACATCGATTTGGGATGACCTTGACCTTTTCTGCAGATGAAATATGTAGGTAAAGTTGTTCTTGTAAACTACAGTTGTGTCGAGTTTAAAGCCTGTGAATGTTATAGTCCCTAAGAAATTGCCTTATACAAACAGCACGCATACACACACGACGGCTGAAGAGCGGCTGCATGGACGATTGGTGTCTACATTTATACTGTTTCACATTTGCTGTCACACCTAAGCCAACAAGGTTCTCTCTTGGAACAACTTTTTATCCCCATCCCCTCCCGGCAGACACTAATGGGCCATTTTGTCTGTCTGAAAGCATTCCCGACAACTGTGCGCGTCATCTTGAAGTGATGTAGCGACATAAACCGGGTTTTTTGACATATCTGTTTTATTCTCTTCAATACCACTAGATGCAAATAATGCTCTGAAATCTTTCATAATTCAGTTCCAAGGAACCCCAAAGGTCAAATAAATATATGTCAGTTGTGTCAGCAAGAGCCAAAATCGCCATGAGCCCCCCCCCCCCCCCCCTCCGCGATTGCGCGAGGCTCATGAGGATCTATGTATCTTGCAGATGGATCATATTGAGAGTTCTCGGCTGTGAAGGGGTCAAGTGCAAATATCATCAAACAAAAGTTGGGAAAAATCGGGCCTGTGGTTTCAGAGATATTGCCTGCACAAAGGCTCACACAAATATGACCTCTGCGACCTTCACCTTACAGGTCGTGAATTCATTCTGTTAAAAACATCATATATGAGGGTAAGGCATCTTTTCCTAAAAATTCAGAGAAAATCAGTAAAGCAGTTTCAGAGGTATTCTCTACTCAATAATCTGCAAGAAAGATATGGCAACTATAACCTTGACATTCAGGTAGAGGCACAGTTAAGATTGATGGCAATGTGTGATATGGTAAAATACTATAATCTAACATTTGGATTGATTAGGCCCAATGGTTATTGAGATATTGCCTAGCACACAATTCTGCACAAAATAAATATGGCCGTTGTGACCTTGGCCTTTACGGCAGTGAATAGATTCTGGTATGTAACACTCTGTGTCCGAAAAAAATCACAATTTGCCATTCGGATCACATCGTTTCGGCGTTTACAGTAAAAGTGCCTGGAAAATGGCATACATAATAAATGTAGCCCTTGTGACCTTGACCTTGACCAAAGTGACATGATCCTGGTGTGGCGATACTCTGTATTGAGGAAAAGTATCAACATCTGAAATTTGGAACAAACTGGCTTCCGATATATACGCTAGACAAACACTGCTCCTTATATGAAACACTGTTCTAATTATGAAACACGTTTCATATTAGGTGCTCTTTGTGTTTCATAATAGGAACTAGATACCTCTCAAGGAAAATGCGTGCCTCCAAAATAACAAAAAGAAAACCAAAACGATTGCCGCTGGTTATCTGATGTCCGAAGATTGCTCTTCATGACAAGAATGGCTATATTTTTAAAAAAAATCACAAAACTGAATGCTGATGTAGGTGTTTCAAATGGCAAAAAAATAGAAGCAGAAGGGTCAAAAATCACATTTTCTCAGCGTTTTTTTCGTTTTCATCAGGCCTGACATTCTTGTACCGAAAATAAGGCTCACCGAAGTAGCTCTATATTACTGCACAGGCGGAATTTGGAAAAGTTATTCCGTTTCGCCGGGATCAAGGTGTTTCATAATAGGCACTGTTTCATAATAGGGGCTCCTCAAATACGTGTCAAAGCACTACGGCTTGATAGCACTACTTTCGACAGCACCACGGCCGTTAGACCTACGGGTCAGCCACACGTAGTGATAGCGACACGTAGTGCCGGCTAGCAATCGTAGCGCTGTCGACACGTAATGCTCGTACTGCTATCGACACACAGATTTCGTTGCTAGAGATCCGCACCCCTTTCTTGACCGTAGTAGTGAAGGGACGATCAGTTTGGCACCAGCCTCAGTGATAAAAACATTTAAGTGTTTTCATCCCTACGTCACACGACCAATCCCATTAGCCTGCACAAACTGTGCCACATGACCGAGCTACAAAACCCTTGTAGCGAAAAATGGCGGACTTCTTGTAGCCCTCTTTGCGACGCATCTTGGATGAGAGTTTTGTTCTAGAAGAGATCACCAAAACGTTCTAAAGTAAAAAGTTACTTAGTGTTGTTCGAAACAACAAGCACATTACAGGAGATGGCAACGTCATGAAATATTTTTAATTATGTCATAAGTCTATTATGTATAAATGTGTATTTCTTTGACGTCAGAGTCATGTCTGGCGTGATCCAGGTCGGAAGATTTCTTCTTGATTTCTTACGAAAATTGTGGAGGAAGGAAAACAAATATTTTATTGGTAGCAGGGGCTTGCTGCACGGACCCTCTTTGTAGGCCTGAGGGAGGTCAAAGGAACCCTTAGATCCATTAGGGCCAAAACCACTCGTTTTCAGAAGAGCTTTTATCCCTTGGCTGTTCAGGCCCTGTCTAATGTGGCTGTGATATGATTTAACTAAGCAGATTGACTCAAAGTCCCTCTAGAATTACCTACAGCCCATCTTAGTTGTTTATAGTTCTTTCATTATGTTCTCTTAACCATTTCTTAGACAGGATATACAGTTTTACAAATACATACGAATTTAGCTAATCTGTTTTCGTTGCGGCTCACTTGGCGGTTTTTGTTGTCAGAATATGGTTATTATGCGATAGATTTATCTTATTTTACTTACTTAGATGTGTGTGCATATTTAGTAGACTGTCTGCTATACATGTGTGTGTGGTTTGGTATCTTGTTGTGATGTATGTATGTTTTTGTGTTGATCATCAGTTATGCCGCAAAAAAATCCTAATGTTTATGCAAGTGGCAAGAATAGTTTATCTTATTTTATCTTTATCTTATGTGGTTATGATCAGGCCGCTCTGCGTTGCCGTCGTTGGCTATCGACGGAAGACGTTATATCTCTCGGCACTGGCATGGCATGGTCGTTTCAGAACTCTGTCCTGGTCCTTTGATTAATCCATTCAGCCCTGACACGTACACTACAATGGCTAATAGATCGAACATGATAGTTCGAGGGTAGTGCAGGAATAACTCGGCACCTCTAGGCGCTAACCCAATGCGCAAAAAGGCCATCGGGCCGATGTCGGCCGCCGTTGGCCCGTGCACGGCCGTGCGCGTGCCAAAGGCGGCCGAATTCGGCCCGATGGCCTTTAGCGCACTGCACGTTGGCCTTGCACCGCCCTCTGACTATCATTGTCTAGCTGTCTAATAAACCGTAATGTATTCTTCAGAGGACACCTCCCAACTTTGGGAACTGCGATCTTAAAGCGCGAAAAATATACTACAAATTGTAGCAGGGAAAACTGAACTTTAAATGAACCCAACCATCCCTTCCCCGCCCAATATTGACAAGAGCCGCATCGGCAAACTAAATAATTTGCATTCTGGCAATGATGAGTTGCTTCACCCTCTGAAAAATCATGGAGGGTTGGGGTCATTCAGAGTTCAGTTTTCACACTTAAAATGTGTAGTATGTTCAGTGCGTTTCAAGCGACCTTTCATTGTCGTCTTGCCTTGACTTCCCCACCCATCCTTTTACAATCTACGTAAGTATAAGGCACATGTAACTCGTACTGCAGCCCGACGCACGTATTTCCCAAACTTTGGAGGCGTCATCTAACGACTATGCGCCTCAGTGTTGCAGAAGATGGCTCGACCACGATAATTCAAGGGTAGTGCCAGATTAGCTTGGCGCCTGTCGGCGCCAAGCTAATCTGGCACTACCCTTGAATTATCATGGTCAACCCATCGCCTGATGTAGTGTGACAGGGCTGAATGGGTTAACAGAATTAGGTGTGCCCCGGCTACTGCTCCATGTGCAGAACGAGAGAACTCTCCTCCGTGGGAATGAAGGGGGGGGGGGGGGGAACAAAAACAAAAACGGAAAATTCTTTCAAATTACGACATTTAAACTTAGGACTCAGATTTATAATTTGTAGCCCATTCCAACGTTGTTTTAAGACACTATGAACATGTTTTTAACATTAACCCTTTATTGCCCGCAGAACGTCTTTTCAAGTGATAACTTTATCTTCTTTGCGATACGAACAGCTTGTTACGTGTGCAGATCCTTCTGAAATTCGTCAGTCTCCCGTATCTCTGCGGCATCACACAGTCATCCTATGCACCGTGAAGAAAGAGGTCCCCGATAGCTGCCAGGTTGTGTGCCTCCTTAACAGTGAATCCGTGATCAAAGCGCAAAATGGCGGGCAGCTACAAAAAGAATAGCACGGGCCAGATGGAACTATTCGTGGACTTCCGCTCTTCCCGGGGCTCAGAGCCAGGCGTTGCGGTAAACGTCTGCATGATTGACTAATTCATTAATGTGCAGGCTTGATATACAGTTACGCACTTATAACGAAACGTAACACGATCAACTGTGTATCTGTCACCGCTTACAGTGACATTTTGAAAAAAAGTTGCTTTGTACGAAGGTATAATACCATTGACTGCGGGGACACAGCCAGAACCACCCCGCAGCTCCAAGAAGCATAAAGCCTCATGCCCCGCAGTCGCGATGGCTCATGAGGTTCTATGCCTCTTGCTTCCCTTATTTTGTATTCGTTGCCGGGACGGCTGAGGTTTTTCGGTATGCTTTGGTTTCACGGTTGTTTTTGTTGCGTTTTAAGACGCGCGACTGAAGGCCCATACAGGCATACATAACAGTGGCCCGTCAACACATTTACAACTTACAATAATTCACAATGAGGCGGCCATTCCAGAGTTAAGCCCTTCACTGCCGAGCAAAAGAGAACACGATCCAATGCAACTAAGAGGCGGCCATGACACCCCTGAGTCTCCGCAGTTTCGGGAGCACATGAGCACCTAAGCATCTTGCTGACACCACTTAGTACCTAAAACTATCACAACAAGTCAAGGAACACAAGGGAAAATGTGGCTAACGCAGAATAGACCAAACCAAACTGTCTGAAATTATCAGTAAATTAACGTAACACATTGACGAGCATGTATCGAAAAATCGTAATAAGTCATTGAACGGAATTCATTTCTACTTTTTTTTTTCAGAGACGACTATGTTTTTTGTTGCTTTTTTTTTTTTCTTTCTAAAAACATACACAATTGGAAAAATTCTACCAAATGACCAAAACAAGACGTTGTTCAGCCAAGCTCCACACCCGTCTGGCAAACGTTCTCAGACTTTTTGTGTTCCATGAATAAATGGGGTTAGGACGCTGAATTTTTAAAAAAATAAATTCAGAAGCACAATCTGCTGCCACTGACTGGCACAGTAACACCTCCCTGTACAGCCCGGTTTTTCCCGCTGCTGAGCAGGGAGCGTACGCAGGGAAGTGTACGTAGCCCGCCTGCGACTTCTCAGCGGGTTGAACCCAGTGCGCAAAGGCCGTCGAGCCAATGTCGGCGCCGTGAGCCCGCGCACGGGCGTGCGCGCGCGGGCCCACGGCGGCCGACATCAGCTCGATTGCCTATTACGTGCTGTGATTGGGCTGTGATCGGGCTGTGATTAAAGGTGAACTTGATGTTTACCGTTCAGTGTTATTGATAACATGCTCATTCAGTGTACCTGATAACATGCTCATTCAGTCTTTCTGACAACATGCTCATTCAGTATTACTGATTACATGCTCATTCTCGTACACGGCACATCACGCGATTAAAAATGTAGTAGGCGTATTGCATTACGTCATAAGTCTATTAATATATTAATTATATATTCATTCAATTCTGAGAATGCTCTTGCTGTGCTAATGCCATGGAATTCGAAGCTGGTAAGCTTGCATTGTGTCATCAGGACATCATCTGCCCTTTTTGTGACTGCATCGCTCACCAGATCTAGAAAGAGAGGGTTAGTGGGAGAGAAGGAATGACAGACCTATCATTTTAAGCCTTCCACTGAACACCTACTGCATAGTGCAATAGGGACTACCCCCAGGCGCCCCGCAATCAGCTGGAGAATATCCAGTCCTCCCCCCCCCCCTCCCCCCCCCCCCCGAGAGGGGAGGCTAGTGCATGAATATACCCAACCAGTTATTGGACCTACTGGATAGATTTAGGTTCGAGGGGGGGGGGGGGGGGAGGGGGGCTCTTCAGGTAGGCATACGGCGAAACCTGAAAGTTGCAAAAACAACGCATGTACTAGAAGCCAATAACGCCTTTGTTAAAAGTAAAGAAAAAAGTATATACATATAATGGACTTATGATAACGTCAACATGACGGGCGCCTTTCATTTGTCTTTTATTTTGTTACCAGGTGGACCCAAGAGTTATACGAGGACAGCCATGGACAGACCCGGAGTTTGATCCGCGTGACGCGATACTGGGCGAGGCCTACGCCAAGGCTGTCAGCAAGAGTTTGAACTGGAAACGACCAAAGGTAGGTTTAATTCTTTCACGCTGGAGCACACCCAGACCACTCAAAAATCAAAAGGCATAAATCCTCATGAACAAGCCTAGTGAACTGATAAGAAAAGAAAAGAAAATCAAACGAAACAAAATTGAACGAAACGAGCTGAACAGAACAGAACAGAACCGAACCGAGACGAGACGAGACGAGACGAGCCGAGACGAGACGGGACGGGACGTGACGTGACGTGACGTGGCGTGACGTGATGTGCCGTACCGTACCATAACATACCACAACACAACACAACACAACACAACACAACACAAAACAACACAACACAACACAACAAAACCCGGCCATACCAAACCAAAACGAACAAACAAACAAACAACAACAACAACAACAAAACAAGATGGGATAAACCATAAGTCACAAAGTCCCTTCTATGTGAGAGCTGTCCTCGCTGTCAAGGGTCTCTACCTTTTGTCTTTGACCTGATTCTGATGTTGAAATATCTCCTATTGAACAAGATGAGGATTTCATCCCAAAGTCTACTGTATTGTTTGGAGCTGACGTGCGTTTGTTTGTTTTTTAAGAACATTCAGATTTGTTCATATTTTTAAGCTTATCCTTTTGATCCATTTCCCTCCTCTCTAAACCAACCTCTGATCAACAGACACGCCGGCACACACAAATAAAGACGGACACACGGCGCTTCCCGCCATTAGTACGCTCTGTGGGCTGGAGTAGCGACAGGAATTCTGAAGAAAAATAGCACGAGCAGCAAAATGACGTCACTATAATCTTGACGTCATGGCATCGCTAGTCTCACGACGCAGTGACGAAATTGATGTTTCACGTCACTCATCCGAAAGGCACGCAGCCTCTTCCAGGACTGACTGTTTTGTTCCAAACAGCTTCTTCCATGGCTGACTGTTTGATGGGAGTATATAGTGGACCCAAAACTTACAAAAATGAATTAATTATTATTCAAACGTTGAAGAGGTACAAAGCTGGCTATCCAATTCTTTTTCCAAATTAGCTATATCCAAAATTTCAAGTAAATATGACAAAAATTACGGACTCTAATCTGGGTCAACCCACTTTCTATAAACGGTCTTTTTTATTCATCAATGAGATATCCAGTTACAATATGCTCGGAGGCTCTCTTAGCCACCCCTTAAAATAAAGTATTTCGCCAAGTTTCAAGCTCGTGCGCACAGCAATATCTGATATACTCGTGTCTACACACACACACACACACACACACACACACACACACACACACACACACACACACACACACACACACACACACACACACACACACACACACACACACACACACACACACACACAAACACACACACACATACGCACATACGGCCTTTCGCGCCAAATGTAGATATACGTTCAGTAGCGAGGTTAGCGTAACTAGACGTGACGTAATTTTTATCTTATTACTTCAGTTGTCAGACCTTTGACATCATGGACATGCTATTAAATTCGCCACACCGCGACCCATCCTAAAAGGTCCCTTCTATAAATAGAAGTGAATCTTTGAAAAAGTGAATCTTTGTGTTGTTGCAGGAAATCAGAAGCGCCCCTCAGCTGTTCACTGATGGCCGCTCGCGCTATGACGTAGGACAGGGCGAGGCAGGCACGTGCTGGTTTCTCGCGGCTGTCTCTACCATTGCTGACAAAAGTCCACTCCTGGACAAAGTAAGTGAAGACACAAATCTGTCAACCGGCCCTTGTTCGTTCCTATTCGCCACGTTAATTTCGCGCTATCCTTGTGTTACCATGGCCGGTCCCACACAGTTACTGGGAACCGACAAGTTCACCCAGCCTTGTTTCCAACATCAGCTTCCCATACCGTGTCTTGATGGTACTCCTTACATAGACCCACTCGGGGAGTACACGTCTATTAACCCTTTGCCTGTTGGTAGCGGTTTTTGTCGCGTTGATTCCTGCAGGAATCATCGCGACAAAAATGTCTACCGACAGGCAACGATTTAAAATGGGATGCCTCTCATGAAGGAGCATCCACTGCTAAGATCGATACACAAATCAACATCACAGTCAAGCCACCATACCCAGCCACATTTACACTATATTGATATAATCGTCACTATATATGGCGCCATAACTGTTCAAATATAGACTTCTGTAACAGATGGTTTCGTAACGCTACACAGAGGTCTAGTTATGGGTTATTTAGACACAAGAGAATCCAGTTCAGCACACGTCGTCTTTATACTAAGTAACCTGACAATGACTTCACTCTATTCCAGAAATATACCGCTATCAGCTATCAGTACAAAAAACAGCTAAAAGATTGACACGCTAACGGCTGCGCAGAATAAATAAGTGCGTTTACGCGTGTGCTTTTGCTGCGTGTCCAAACTGTCATAGAAACTCATTAGCTGTGTCGACAAGGTATAACAAACACAAATAGTTCTGAAATTTGTCTTCAGTTTTACGTGTAGTGGTACTTTAATGGCGAATGTGTCATTTCAATATTTTCTCTCACTGTCTGCAGGTGATTCCACCCAAAAACTATTCTCTGGACCCCTCAGATTACGATGGCAAGTTCCACGCCAGATTCTGGCAGTTCGGCAACTGGGAAGATGTGTACATTGACGACCGTCTGCCAGTCATCTATAAAAACGTCATCTGGGGCGCTCACTCTGCATCAGACGAGAATGAGATGTGGATATCGCTGCTTGAGAAAGCGTTCGCCAAGTGAGTTGTTCTATAAACAAAAAAATAAAAAAAATAAAGCACATTCACATGTGTTTTATTTCAGTGCGTTTTATGCATCAGTGAAAGAAGCTTAATAATTATTTTGTTTCACAAATGAGGAAGGAACTACGATCGGACACGTCTAACTGACTGAAATAAACGGGGATAAACGCTACAGCAGGAGATGAGTCTACCATGATAATTCAAGGGTAGTGACAGATTAACTTGGCGCCTGTCGGCGTCAAGCTAATCTGGCACTACCCTTGAATTATCATGGTCGATCCATCTCCTGCAACAGGTGCATAGTCGTTAGATGACGCCTCCAAAATTTGGGAAATACGTGCGCCGGGCTGAATGAGTTAAATTGCTTTCGTATCTTTTAAAAACAAAATGTGTACGCTTTGACACTAATACTTTGATGTTATTAAATCCCACCACTGCCGGAAACACGCGAACACTCAACAGCTGTGTGAGGCAACGTTCCTGGGACGTTCCTGTTCCCTGTGGCGTTGAAAAACAGATTTCAGAAACTCGGTCAGCATCAACTAACAGTGAATACATAGCGATGAAAAGTTCAAGACTGTTGTAAAGAGAGAAAGACATGGCCAGTACAGGCTTTATAGATGCAGTGTAACGGTACAAGAGTCAGTCCGCGTTTTACCCGTTCAGTGCCGAGAAAATGCGTACACCACCAACTGCAAGAGGTATAGATCCTCATGAGCCCCCGCAGCTACGGGGGTCATGAGGCTCTATGCCTCTTGCTGACATCACTTTGAATCCATGTACCTGGGACATCCAGGCTTTTTTTAAAAATTTGTATTTTGAATTAACGTAGATTGCAGAGACAAAGTCTGCGACAGCGGGCACTGAACGGGTTAATGACGTTGTTTTCCTCTTGCTGCGCCCATTTATATCCGAGTTCCTCGGAGGCTGAGATTAGTTGGCGTTAAATTCCCCATGGCTTCAAAGATGTACTTCTTCTGCTGTGGGACCCGAATGTTTTGTCGTTTTATTCAAAGCATGTTATACGAGAAAACACTTTTAACAGAAAAGCGAGAAAAATGCATTCCGCCTACGAGCTGTCAGATATTTCTTACAATCGACCATGCTATAAAACAAAGTCGACTGTAGTTTATTATATTTTTCTCATAGTGCAGATTAGCCTGCTTAGAGTTTAAGATGCGGTCGGCAACACCAATCTCATTTCACGTTGCACTTTCTTCTTTAAGAAGAGGGTACAACGCGAAATGTGATTGGTCTTGCAGGTCAATGACACATCTCATTCAAATAACCTTCAGCGTCGACCAACTGCGTTTCGCGTTACACCTTCTTCCTCGAGAAGCCGGATGTACAACGCAAAACATGGCTGGTCTTGCCGGTCACATTCCATGTTTAACTCATTCGTGACGGACGGCATCCGGATACGTAGGCTTAAGCCGCGTATCATCCGGATGCCGTCCGTCTCGAATGAGTTGCCGCGTATCCAGATGCCGTCCATCTCAAATGAGTTAATAGTTAAAACAAACCTTTTCATCATTACAGGCATCACGGATCCTACAACGCAGTGGATGGGGGTCAAGCTGGCGACGCGTACGTGGAACTTACCGGCGGTGTGGCGGAAACTGTTCAACACGAGGATATCACAGACAGGGACAGGTTCTACGCCAGGATTCACAACGCCATCACGTCCGGTTGCCAGGTCATCTCGGCTGTGCCGGTAGGTCCCAAACTATGCACATGCAGTAATCCCCTTGTGCATGGAGCTATGTGTGTGCGTGCGTGCGTGCGTGCGTGCGTACGTGCGTGCGTGCATACGTGCGTGCTTGTGTGTCTTGTGTGTATACAATTATGAAATACAGGTGCGGATCTGGGGGGGGGTAGGTTCCAGTGTTCCGGACCTCCCCCCCCCCCCCCCACAAATTCTTTGAAATGCTGTAACAAAGTCCCTTTTGGGGGAGTTTGGACACCCCTCCCCCTCCCTCCTCCCCGTTTGATAATTTGGCGAGCTTTGACATGCACACGCGTCCCCCCCCCCCCTCCTCCCCGTTGTTTGATATTTTGGCGAGTGGTGAGACTCTTGACACCCTATGTCTCTTGCCCACCCCCTCACCCCCTCCCGCCTCCTTTGTGGCCTTTTTATGTCAGGTTGAAGATCCCAAATAACAAGTTGGAACACCCTCCGGCAACCACCAACCCCCGGAGATAACTGATCCGCCACTGAAATTATTATAATGAATTGCAGTAAACATTTTCATTTTCCAGAAACGATTTGAAGGGGCTCACGGACTGTTGGGTGCACATGCCTACTCCATGTCCGGCACCGCCAAGGTAACGTCTGTAGTAATTATGCATGAAAGCAGAGTTGAACCCGTCGGCCAAGTGTAAGCCAGAAGTCTTATGACCTGCGACTTCTGGCTCGGGCATGACCGGCGGCCTACTGACAGGTTATGTTCTGACTTCATGCCCACAAACCAGAGAGGTGACACTGCCAAAGGTAAAGTTCAGTAGTGTGCATGGGCAGTGGTCTCAAACCGTCTACCAGGCCTAAGCCATAAGTCTTAACTCATTCTACCCCAGACACACCGCAGCAAGATAAGGATCGACCATGATAGATCAAGGGTGATGCCAGAATAACTTGGCGCCTATGGGCGCCAAGCTATTCTGGCATCACCCTTGAACTGTCATGGTCGATCTGGGTCCTGCACTGCAATGCAGTCTTCAGAGAACAACGGCAAAATTTGGGGATTTCGGTGGTGGGGTAGAATGAGTTAACTCATTCCAGGCGCCCGCATCAATAGCTTCGGAAGTGTCGTATAACGTTGCGGCGGCAACGCCGCAACGCTATACGACACTTCCGCAGCTATTGATGCGGGGCGACTTGAACGAGTTGTCACATTCGAGACGTGCTGGATATTAATGATCAAAATACACGGATTAGTGCCGCGTATCCGGATGCAGCATGTATCAAATAAGTTAACTATGACAGGAGGGTATCCCAATGCTCAAAAGGCCATAGGGCCGACGTCCGTCCGATGTCCTTTGCGCACTGAGGCCTTCCCGTGCTGATCCACAGGCACGGGATGGTCGTTGCGTCATTACTTTTACTAGTATAAATAGTACTGTTTACTACCACCCGTTACGTTACAAACAATGACGCAAAAACCATCCCATGCCTGTGTGCTGAGCTAAAGGTAGAATCAGCGACGCACAAAAGACAAATTCTGAGCAAAAATTTGAGATCACTTTTAAAACATTGTTGTGTATTAAGTACCGTATGTGGCTGAGGCAAGTGTTTTCGGACATGACCGGTTCTGACAGAGCACGACAAATACTTTGAGATGCACATAGCGGTACAGGAAGGCGTGTCTAGTACTTTAGTAGGCAGAAAACAGCAGTGATAACCTAGGGAATTGTGCGTTATTGACTGTTGATCATAAATCTAGTTGGTTTAAGCAAAACAAAACAGCAACAAAAAGTGATAGGAAAGGTCGGGGAGAAGTGGTGTAGGGGTTGGTGGGAGGGGGAAAAACGTTAAGAGCAGAAACATAGTTCATTTTACGACATTCTGACTTCAGCCCTTTTGTCCAGCAATAGCGTACGACATACTAAGAAAACGTTGAACGTTCAGGGCCAACGTCTTTTGTCCACCACGAGGGTGATTTCAAAGACGGGGCACCGAAATAGGGTCTGAACAAATTTTGACCCTAGCTGGATTCGAACCCGGGACCTTTCGGACGAGAGTCAAACACTCTACCACCGAGGCACCCAGCTCCCCTGGTAGGAGGGGGGAGTTAAAGAGGGGGGCGGGGTTAAGTTTCTGACTGGAAGCAGTAAATGCCGAAGCCCCAGAAGAGAGCGTATCGCATGATCACTGGATTTTCAGCCTCTTAATGCATGGAAATTTAGATCTAAGTCTCCTTTCTCGTGCAGACATCATATTGGGCGTACCTTAGTTTTTTTTTCCCGCGACTACACCCGTTGTCTTGCATTGGATTGTGCGTGTACATGAGATTTTAATTTTACAAATGCATATGTCAATAGGTGAAAGGGGAAAGATTACTGCGCCTGCGGAACCCCTGGGGAAACGACAAAGAATGGACAGGACGGTGGAGTGACAAGTATGTATTAAACGTGTGCATCAGCCAAAGTGTGAGAGTTAATAATAATAATAATACATAGTATTTACATGGCGCATTTCTCATATTTATAATATAACTCAATGCGCAGGACATAGCCGCGAACTGAACCCAACAAGCACGCTCACGTGAATCACGCGCATTCTCTCACACACTGTACAGAAACACAGAACATTCACGTGGTGCTAAGCAAGCTATTGAAACTTTTTGGAAATTTAAATCGTTTTTTATAATTTTGAAATTTGATTAAGTGGACCGAAATTAACACCAAATTCGTGGGGGAGGAAAGAGCCGGAGTACCCGGAGAAAGAACCTCCGACGGTCCGCCCGAATTAATGGCGACACTTACTAGAGAAGAAAAGTCCGACGCCGGAATCGGGTATCGAACCTCGCACCTCTTGCATTGGTGGCAGGCGCTTTTACCGCTGCGCCACGGACCGCCCCCCAATGGCAGAGTTACAGTGGAGCGTGCTGTCTGGAGGGAAGTCTTGAAGGGGAAAAGTATCGTCTGTCATTATTAACTCCTTCGAGACGTGCCGCATTCAGCCGCGTATCCGTCTGCGGCACGAAGGAGTTAAAGATCATCATGTAGGGAAATACGGTCACCTAAGTGATGGTTTTTAATGACAGGTAATCTCTAAATAAACGGGGGAGGGGGGATGGGGGGGGCGGAGGGGGGGGGGGAGCGGGGCCGCTCAGAACAGGTACTGCTGTACAGTCTGGCAAAATTATGCCATTATTAACTTTGCATCATGACAACAGTTCCTGCCTGTTGCCTCACTGATTGATTGATTGATTGATTGATTGATTGATTGATTGATTGATTGATTGATTGATTGATTGATTGATTGATTGATTGATTGATTGATTGTTTTGGCCGGCTGGATGGCTGATTGATTGATTGGTTGGTGGGTGGGTGGGGTGAGTGGATGACTTGACTGATTGTTTATGTAGACAGCGTTCTATCCATATTGTTTCAGGAGTTCCGAATGGCAGGGAATACCAGCGAGTGAAATCCCACACGCTGATAGGGATGACGGAGAGTTCTGGATTTCCTACAACGACTTCATGACGTACTTCGACGAGACGGCAATCTGTTCCTTGACGCCGGACTTTGATGAAGATGGTCGGACTGATTCTCTAGGTAAGTTATGGTAACATTCTCCAGGCAAAACGAGCTCAATATTTCACATCTTCTTATAAAATGTTCTTCGTGTGTCTAAAATAAACTGTTGCAGAGGCCCTTTGTTCCACGCTGAATCCAAGGAATTAAGCAAGTAAGTAAGCAAGTGTCTAAAATAATGCCGCACATAATGATAACTTAAAGGGGCCTTCTCCGGGCAAATATTGCAGATATCTCCTTTTAAATGTTCCTAGTATGTCTTGGGCAGCTAAGTGGCTCGGTGGCACAGCTTCGACTCCCGTCCGAAAGGTCGCGGGTTCGAATCCAGCTGGGCTCGAAAGTTAATCAGACCTTATTCGGTGCCCAGTCTTTGAAATCACCTTTGTGGTGGTCAAAAGACATTAAGCCCTAAACGTTCAACCTTGTCCTAATATGCCTTACGCTATGAAGTCTGAATGTAGTAAACTAAACGACGTTTCTGCTCTTATTACGTTGGAGAGTTTCCCTGATGCACACAAATCGTAGCAAGACCCTCTGTTACGTTTGCCTACTCACACGCTGACATGGATTGGGAAATGCCGTGTAGACAACACTTAATATCCAGTTGTAGTGATGAATTTTAGCAGTCAAAGCCCGCCATAGAGGAAATCGCTTTCAAGCGATCTGCTCCATGGCGGGCTTTGATTGCTAAAATTCGCCACGATCTATTTACTGCCTGGAGTAGGTCGCTTTAACTCATCCGAGACGCGCCGCCTCCGGATACGCAGGCGGCACGTCTCAAATGAGTTAAACGTTATCTATACTATAATATACACTTTCCAGCGATCTGCTCTATGGTGGGCTTTGACTGCTAAAATTCGCGGCGACCTATTAACCCTTTACTACCTGGAGTAGATCGTTTTAAACGTTATCCGTAATATAATATACGCTTTCATGCGATCTGCTCTATGACGGACTTTGACTGCTAAAGTTCGCCACAATCTATTTACCTTTTACTCCCTGGAGTAGGTCACTTTAAGCGTTATCTACACTATAATATACACTCACTCTTTTGTCTCGCTGTGCCCCCAGACTACGTGCTGAACATCTACGGCCAGTGGATCGGGTCCACAGCGGCAGGCTTTGACAACAAACTCCGCAATCCCAAATACCTCTTTACTCTACCGGATTCAGGTATGCAGCTATTGATGCAGCGCTTGTCATGCCTACTGCTTATACTTTCTTACCTTCTAGATTGTGTTGATATTTGTTTTGTTTATTTTGTTCGGCTGGTTGGTTATATGATAGGGTTGGAATGAGGGCTGGTGAGTGGGTGGGTGGGTTAGCTGACATGATCTTTTACTACCGGCTGGGTTGGTGGCTTGCGTGGTTCTTGTTTATGAGACCTCAAAGTAACTGTGGTGTGTTGTTGTTTTAAGTGTCTTGCGTGATTTGCATTCCCACGTTTTGTCATGCGTACAAAATGTTTGTTTGTTTGTTTAAATAAATTGTGTTGTACCCGTCTTTTCTAAGCGTGTTTCTTTCTCCATTGGGTACTTCTTTGCATTTTACACGCTTGGCAGTCACCTTTTTGGTCTGGATTGATTATTTGTTTGTTTTGTTTTCTTTGTGACAGGGCAAGACGTGCCTGTCGTTGTCCAACTTATTCAGAAGAGAAAGAACCGCAGGGACAAAACGGACCAGATCAGATGCGATCTCTTCAAGGTAACTCGATCCCCAGATAGCAACAGATCTTAGGGCTGATGTCCGCCTGAGCTGGCGTCAATCATTTGCTTACTGTATGTTTTTGTTTTGTTTTTTTTTTTGTGTGCCACGTACCTACTCTGATCAAGTAACCCCTCAGAAAGAGAACTGAACTGTAACCCCTTTGCTGCCAGTGACCACGAACTGCGGGTCGTGAAACCACTCCACACTGACCGACATTGGCGTGGGGAAAAACAACAGATCTCAATGTGACCAAAACAGACACAAAGAACACAGGAGTAACAAAAGACATAAATGACTCTTGCCTCTGAGTAGCCTTCACCTTGCCCCGGCAGTTAAAGGGTTATTAAAGTATTTAAAGTAGATACAGTATTTCACATGGGCTCCTTCGTTGATCAGTTAAAGCGCGCCGAGCATGCTGTGATTTTTTTTCAGGGAAAACTGGCCTCTAAATAACCCCAGATCCCTTTTCCCGAGAGGACAAAACTCATCATTGCGAATGTCCAGCTTACCTTGTTGCCGGGGCGGTTTTCGTTTACATGCGGTGGGAAAGGGAGGGTGAAAGTTAAAATGTGTTGTAGAGTGTACTCGGCGAAATTTAACTAATTTAGCCCCAACGCCCTGCAACATGAGATGGATCGACCGTGATCATTCAAGGGTAGTGCCAGATGAGCTAGGCGCCTGAAGGCGCCTACATCATCTGGCACTACCCTTGAATTATCATGGTCGATCATTGTCATGCAGCTGGTGCACAGTCGTTAGGTAGCGCCTTCGAAATTTGGAAAATGCGGATGTGGGGTTAAAAGGGTAAAAGGACTTGGAGCAGACAACGGCCTCCCTTGAGCCGCACACAGTTTTAAAACGGGTCAGCTCTGGCTAGAGTGGCCAACGACTTTTTGCTTTCTGGTTTGAGACGAATTAACTGGTCCACATCATGATCAACAGCACCTGTATTCCAGCACTTTGCGTTGTGTATCAATTTTGTCCGCACTCCCCGAGTGGGTCTATCTGGCGAGTACTCACGTACAGGGTACGGGCCGTCTTTGCATGATCCATAGCATTGTCTCCACCTGATGAGTTCTTTGTTCATCAACCGACAGATCCAGGGAGAAACCAAGGATCGTCTGGTTCTTGAAAATATGGGGGTCAACACCAACAGCTACAACAACGCGTCCCAGCGCTCCTTCCGCTTCCGGCTAGGAGCCAGCAGCTACTGTCTCGTGCCCAGCACGAGTGACGCCGGGATCGAGCGAGAATTCATCATCCGGGTCTTTTCATCCACCCCTCTCGTTGGTGTCAGGTTTGTTTTCTGGACAGATGGATGGATGGATGAATGGGCGGAGGGATGAACGGTCATTAGTTCGCTGACAAACCGGTTCAGTGCTAACTTGATTGATTCGTTCATTCGTCAGTATTCAAAGTTATTCGTCCGCATAGTCTTACCTTTTGATAAAGTTATTTAATTTGAGGTGTGAGACCTGACTTGACTGGCTGATCATTTGGTTATTGAAACACTGACTTGCAGAGACATGTATGACGTTGGCGATGATGTCTTCTGATACGAATAAGTATTACATGTTGTTTGTGTGTGTGTGTGTGTGTGTGCGCGCGCGCTCACACACACACACACACACACACACACACACACACACACAGAGTACACACAGTACACGTTTGTGTGCATGCGATTAATCTGTTCTCTCTTTTTCCTGTACGTGTTTTTACAGAGAAATGGAACGGAACATGAAACTTATGTCGTGCGAACCGCAGCCTTCAGTGAAAGTCAGCGGAAAAGATTACCCACTCTGTAAGCGCAACACTTACACTTTAGTACACATAACATAAATTAACCCCCCCCCCCCCCCCTCTTACGAATGCGGCCACCAGTTCTGTATACAGTGCCGTTGGCTGAATGCACATTGGGTTAAAAGAAATATTAACAACACATACTATTTCAGCTGAAATATATGGGGTTTCTTTGTTAACAAGAAAAGCAATAAAGTCATCTTGAATCTTGAAGCAGGCAGCACAACTTTGTAACTAAACAGACAACTCCGTCCCAGCTGGGAGAACATCACACGGGCTCATCATGAGCCCGTGTGATGTTCTCCCAGCTGGGACGGAGTTGTCTCATGCACAATGCTGTCTTTCGCTGTGCTCTGACAGTGGAGGGGTTAAAATGTGTGACAAAATCATTCGTTGTTCCTTATAGCCTTAACCCGCACCGAGTTTGGATCTTGGAAGTCAGGGGTTAACTCTGGCGGCCATATTGGACATCACAAGACACACGGCATCAATCCTCAGTACCACATCGTCATTTCAAAGACTGGTAAGTAGCCAACGTAAAGGGTGTATTTCCATATAGCGGGGTGACAGCGACACAAGTGAAGGAGTGTTTCCGTATGTGCGACGCAATAACGGCGCGATTGCGTTGCAACGGATGACAGCGGCGCTATGAAACTGTATCCCACATGGAGGGATTCAAAAGCGATTCCGCCGCCATTTTGCATTGAAGGGAGCCTAGCTTTCAGCACGCGACAAAAAATCGCAACAATTCTAAACTTGAATAGGGGCGCAATACTGCCAGTCGCGCCGTTATATGGAAACACGTAAAGAGATATTCCGCCTGCTGCTCAGCAACTTTTCAAGTCTGCCGTGTGGCTTACCGCGCCACGGTCGCGTAGCTATGTGGATAGCACGGCTTTTGGCGGTGGGTAAGAAAAGCGTTTGGTAGGTTGTACATTCTCCAGTAGCAAAACGTCTACGGGCCCACGATGGCCGCAGTGGGCCCGCGCACAGTCGTGCGCTGACCCATTGCGGCCGCCGTGGGCCCGAGGACCTTTGCTTACTGGTGCTTAATAATAATAATAATAATAATAATAATACCGTTATTATATAGGCGCTTTTTCTCATATTTTTGAGCTAATCGACTCAAAGCGCCGCGAACTGAAACCCAACACGCACACTCACGTAACAGACACGGATTTACGCCATTTAAGACAAACACAGTACAAGACAGACGAAGGGCCAGTTCAGCTACTGAAGTTACAGAGATTTTTGATCGCTTGTATTTGAAATTTGTAAAGTGGCCTGAAACCGGTACCAAAGTGTGTGTGTGTGTGGGGGGGGGGGGATGGGTGGTGGGGGGGGGGGGGGGAAGAACCGGAGTACCCGGAGAAAGAACCCCCGACGGTCCGCCCTTACCAGAGGAGAAAAGTCCGACGCCGGAACCCGTTTTCGAACCTCGCACTTTGGCATTGGTGGCAGGCGCCTTAACCACTGCGCCACGGACCGCCCAAGTTTAACGTCCCGGCAGCAACGGAGACTTCCTCAGGATGTGGCTGCCCAGCGCTAGGGAAAAAACATACAGCATGACATCAAAACATGTCGTCAGTCGGTCCAAATGTAAACTAAACCTAAGAAATAATAATAATACAAATAATGTATATTTTAAGGCGCCTATACTTTCGATAGAAAAACTCTAGGCGCCGTACAAATGACATACTAAACATACACACACCTTGCATCCTACAGACATATATAGTCCCTAACATATACACTCAGGCAACAAGATATATACTAGTATATACAAAAATAAGACTAACAAAATGACCTCACCAACAAACAAACAAACAACAACAACAAGAAATGCTCACACACACAAACAGACACACGTGTACCATAAAACCAACAACGGACACACCAGACAGCCCTCACCGACAACGAAATGTTGACAAAAAGAATAATTATAACGGTGAATGCACGTTTAAAGGAATAAATGCGTTTTTAAAGACTATTGGCTGATTCAACATATCTGATTTACTGTGGGAGTTTATTCCAAAGAAATGGTCCTTGGTATGAGAAAGACCTCTCGCCAAAAGACTTAGTTCTCACAGTAAGAAAACGTAATAATTTAATGTCTGCTGAGGAACGGAGCTGTCTTGAAGGTGTGTACAAATGAAGAAGCTCAGAAAGATAGACCTCTTGGCTTGACTTCGCGAACGAAGATTTTATAGGAGTTGCCCACGACGTCAGCAGGCTTGTTCGTGGCTGCGGAGGCCAATCCGGGACAGGCAGGTTCGACCGCAGTGGCTGCAGGGGAAGGTATGGCCAGGGTTCTGAGTTGCGGCATCTCTGTTTTTTTCTCCTGAGCCGCTTGTCCTTAAGGCTAGCTCTGCGAGAGTCCTCAAAGGAGACAGCTGCCTTGTAAATGGTGGAGCGCCAGGTGTCATGGTCCACAGCAAGCGAGGACCACTGGTGGTGGTCGATTTGGCAGGCACTAAGTGACTTCTTGAGACAGTCTTTGTATCTCTCCTTTGGTGCCCCTCTGTCACGGTGTCCAGTAGCAAGCTCGCCGAAAAGGGTGATCTTTGGTAGGCGATGATCCTCCATCCTGGAGACATGCCCCGCCCAGTGGAACTGTGTCCGCAGCAGCAAGGCCTCGATGCTCACAGTTTAAGCCTGTTCAAGGACCTCGACGTTGGTGACATAGTCACTCCAGTGAATGCCCAGGATGGTACGCAGGCAGCGCTGGTGGAAACGTTCGAGGAGTCGTAGTTGGCTGCGGTAGAGGGCCCAGGACTCGGAACCATACAGCAGGGTGGTGAGGATCACAGCTCTGTACACGCTGATCTTGGTGCCCGTTTTCAGCTGTTGATTGTGCCACACCCGCTTGAAAAGTCGCCCGAAAGCGCTGTCCGCTTTTGCCAGCCAGCTGTCAAGCTCCCTGTCCAGCTTGGCGTCCGACGTGATAATGCAGCCAAGGTAAGTAAACTGGTGCACTGACTTTAGTTCAGACTCGCCAATGGTGATGTGAGGAGGGCGATACACTGTCTTGGGTGCCGGCTGATGGAGGACCTCTGTCTTTTTCAGACTGACCTCGAGTCCAAAGAGCTGGGCAGCGTCTGCGAAGCAGGACGTGATGCGCTGCAGGGCTCTCTCTGTGTGTGCAACGAGGGCAGCGTCATCAGCACTACGAAAAAGCAGCTCGCGAATCAGTTGGTCTAGGGTTTTCGTGTGGGCCTGCAGTCGTCTGAGGTTGAACAGGCTGCCATCGAGACGATACCTGATGTACACTGCATCGTCATCATCGAGGTCTACTGTGGTCTGCTTCAACATCATGCTAAAAAAGATGGTGAAGAGGGTCGGTGCCAGTACGCAGCCCTGCTTTACGCCGTTGAGAATAGGGAATGGTTCTGAGAGAACATTGTTGAGTCTGACCTGACCTTGCTGGTCCTCGTGTAGCTGGACAATCATGCTGAGGAACTTTGGGGGACAGCCAAGTCGATCCAGGATCTGCCACATGCCTTGCCTGCTCACAGTGTCGAACGCTTTTGTTAGGTCGACAAACGTTACGTACAGCCCTTTGTTCTGCTCGCGACACTTCTCCTGAAGCTGTCTCAGCACAAAGACCATATCGGTGGTGCTCCTGTTTGCTCTGAAGCCACACTGGCCCTCTGGGAGGTGGTCTTCAGCGATGGCAGGTACCAGCCGATTCAGGAGCAGCCTTGCAAGAATTTTCCCAGCAATGGACAGCAGTGTAATTCCCCGATAGTTGGAACAGTCTGACTTCTCGCCTTTGTTCTTGTACAGGGTGTTAACGACAGCATCACGGAGATCCTTTGGTAATGTTCCTTCCTCCCAGCAGCAGAGAAAGAGGTCATGGAGCTTGTTGTGCAGTGCTCTGCCTCCATGTTTTCAGATCTCTGGTGGTATTCCATCAATGCCTGCTGCTTTGCCACTCTTGAGCTGGTGGATGGCTGTGAGGGTCTCTTCAGCGGTGGGCGGTTCGTCCAATTCAACCTTTACTGGGAGTTGTGGGATTTGTAGGACGACTGCTTCTTACCTTTGGTGATATGCCAACTGCATCTCTCAAGAGAAAAGATAAACAGCACTTTGTCTACTTGTTTGATGTCTATTTTGACACACAAAAAAGGGGCTGAACCCTTCCATCCTGATACACTAAAGTGTTTCCGATGATTCCAAAATCGTCGCATTTCTTTTGCTTGACAGTATTGCGTCCCAAAGTGCCAAGCCGTTCTAGCACCACTCTTGAACTAAACTGGTTGATCTATATGTCACGTCGCCTTTAATGCATATTTTAACATAATCAACCTGAAAATTTAGTGGCGCAACCCGTAATATTGATACATTGTGTCGTAATTTGTCCCTTCTCACCCTGTTCCTTTCTTCGTTTTGGGAATTTCTTTGCATTTTACACGCTTGGCAGTCACCCGTTTGGTCTTATTTTGCTTTTACTAGTGTCTGTTTCCTCTCGACTACTTACGCTGGCAATCATCCCATGCGGTACGAGTGTCTAATGATACTAACCTGTATGTTGACAGAGGCTCCCGTTGTGTTTCGAGTGCTCCAGGACATGAACCAGCAGGCCCTTCCTATCGGTCTCTGGCTCTACTCGGTAAGCAACGTGATGTCAGTGAGCAAAATAGTGCCCATGCCGATGTCACCCTTACCCTCTCTCTCTCTCTCTCTCTCTCTCTCTCTCTCTCTCTCTCTCTCTCTCTCTCTCTCTCTCTCTCTCTCTCTCTCTCTCTCTCTCTCTCTCTCTCTCTCTCTCTCTCTCTCTCTCTCTCTCAACCTAAACACTCATGCCACTCAACATTAGTGCGTATGGTTGATTCATGGCTAGATAACATCAACAATAACAAAATGTCTGGCACGGTATTCTTGGACCTGAATAAAACGTTCGATCTGATAAATCATCAAATCTTGCTGAGGAAACTTAATGTTTATTTCAACAACAGCAGCCCGTCAGCCCTTTCATTTTTTTAAACTCTTATCTTTCTGCGAGAACACAAGCTGTCTATGTAAATAGCAACTATTCCACAGAGGGTGAGGTAGAGCTTGGTGTTCCTCAGGGTTCGGTTCTGGGCCCATTGCTATTCTGTATCTTTATTAATGATTTACCACTACACATCACATGTGCTAGTGCTGAGTGTGACATGTTTGCTGACGATTCGACGCTACATGCATCCGGTAAAACTAGCTGACATAACCAACAGCCTCAAGCAGAGCCTACAAGAAGTCTCTGAATGGTGCAGTAGAAATAGAATGATAG
>BTPG01000004.1:168088530-168091030 GCA_036245525.1 Semisulcospira habei
AAACATCGTTTGCTTCGAGTCACAGTAGATAACCAGCTCAGCTGGGAACCACATATCAAAAACACATGCAAAACAATATCTAAAAATCTATTCCTGCTATCAAAACTAATAAGAGTACTTTATTATCTCAAAAAGAGAAATTCTTTTTGCCACCTCAGATGCAACTCGCAATCACACACACTCACACGACAGTTTTAAAACAAATGGACAATGGCTCGGGACGGGTGAAGCCCGTCGCCAAGGCGTCTAATGGCCAGCGCCAACGGCCCCAACCGGACCTGAACCTCCCTAACACAAGCAAACTAAAAACGGTTTTATCTTAGTATCTCTATAACACATAATATAATGTTTTTAAACTTTCTGCTTGGCTGAGACTAGTTACACAAATAACAAAAATACGCACAAAAAATAAGACGAATACTTTCACAGTTGCTACCTGGGGGCCCGTCGCCATAAGAACAGCGCCGGCTATTAGACAGTCGCTCCGGCATAAACAGTCACCACCTTAATTATAACTTAACTAGTATATAACTTCATACTCATTTTTAAAGCAATAGTAGTAGGACTACATCTTTAACGTAAAAGCAGTCCAAAATGGTTTCTAAAGAGTACACACTGGCAGGCTGTTCAGTAAGAAACAGTCCCTGCGTCTGGGAGGTGTCTGTCATCACATCATTCGGCTGGAATGTGAGGCCTGAAGCTTGCTGGTATTCGCTTCATCGAATGCACTAGCGCTATTCCCTAGGCAGTGATGTTGAGCGTGGCGTGCGGGGAAGAGCCACTCCCGAGATGATGAAAGGGGAGAAAAGCACGTTGGTTGTATTGCCACCGCATAACGCGCGCTGTTCTTCTAATATCCACATGGTACAGCAAGAATCTGCGTGTATCAACTCCCAGCATCGCACAGCGGATAAAATCCAATTAACAATTATTGCACATCAAATTGCCAAAAGTCATCAAAAAGAAATACCGGTCGTGATGCAGCATTGCAGGGCCTGACATCGAGTATCAAACGAAGGTACAATGTCTGTTAGTACTGCCGGTGACGACCATTTCTGCCGGAGCGGGCGGCCAGGAGGTGAAGCGAATACCAGCAAGCTTCAGGCCTCACATTCCAGCCGAATGATGTGATGACAGACACCTGCCATCTTGTCTTATATCAAAGTCAAATAGTTAACACGGACACTAGAAGACTCTTTCTCCATGTCCATATTAAGACACACTGTAGAGAAAGAAAGAAGGAGAGAATTGAACCAGCATTAACACAATGACTGAGTTAACCCCCTTAATTATAACTTTTGAGTTAACCCCCCTAATTATAACTTTTAGAAACATCATCAGCTATGTTCCCCACACAGAGTAAATACCGTTGGAAGTTACCCCCTAAATCATTGCTTTTTAAACAGTCACAATTTTATGTACCTCCACATATTAATAATTAAGGGGTTAACTCAGTCATTGTGTTAATAATACTTCAATTCTCTCCTTCTTTCTTTCTCTTAGAAAATCCTGAAGCTTTTCCATTGTCTTAATTAACCCCAATAATTAAATTAATTAAAGTCATTAACGTCCACACGGTCGTTTCTCTCAAATCAAACCAAATTCTGTTAGTGCATTCGGTTACCTCTGCAGGTTCCTAAAAGTTCGTTGTGACTTGTTAATAAGTATAAAGTTTTACTGAAATCACTTAGACAGGTAAATGATTAGGTGTTCATAGAGACAATAGTTATAGAGATAGATACTAAGAGATTTAAAAGATAATTAGATCAATAAGGCCGCATCAGTCATGGTCGTCAGTTTTTAAAAATCAAAGGGTTGATTCGGTAATAACGGGGGTGTAATGGGTGTCAAAAATTTTAATATTAAAAATGTTGTAAATTAATGACGATGCGGCTTTATTGAATTCATTGTCTTTTAAATCTCTTAGTATCTATCTCTACTGTGATTACTGCTCCACTGTCTGGGATGGGTGCAGTGAGGTACATTTAAAGAAACTTAACTCATTGTATCGTCGAGGGGTAAAGTTAACTGTGCCTGGTCCCTTTCCCACCGACGAAAAGTTTAGAGCCATCCGACTGCTAAACCTAAACAAACAGCTCACATTTAAACGATGCAAACTTAGGCATAAAATTCTTCACCATAAAACCCCATCTTACCTTCGTATGTTATTTTTGGATAGTCAAAGACAAAACACGAGGAACATATTGTTACAGCTACCATGGGCCAGGCTCAATATATATAAAACCAGCCTTTCGTTCTCAGGTGCCAAAGCCTTGAACGAACTACCACCCCAAATTAAATCCATTTCTAACTCTAGAACCTTCAAAACTCGTCCGCGGTCCGTGGCGCAGTGGTTAAGGCGCCTGCCACCAATGCTAAAGGTGCGAGGTTCGATTACGGGTTCCGGCGTCGGATTTTTCTCCTCTAGTAAGTGTCACCGTTAATTCGGGCGGACTGTCGGGGGTTCTTTCTCCGGGTACTCCGGCTCTTCCTCCCCCTC
>BTPG01000004.1:168093530-168104694 GCA_036245525.1 Semisulcospira habei
AAGAGAGTTAGATCCTCGTGAGCCCTCGCAGCTGCAGGGTCTCATGAGGATCTAACTCTCTTGCAGTTGCGCCTTGTTCAGTTTCCGTCGGCAGTGATGGGCTTAGCGACAGGCCATCTCAGTTACGGGTGGCTGCGCGCTCAATGTTTATTCCTTTCTTCTTTTTTTTTTTCGTTTCAGAGCGTACCAGAACGGCAACTAAAGGCAGTATGCCGGGGCAGCAAGAATAATGCGTCTTACCCCGACCTTTTTACTCCCAGAACAGAATTTCCTGTGAGCTAATGGTCGTTCGTCCAGCGTGGGCCACTGCAGACCCCTCATCTGCCCGAAAACCTCTTGCTTACTAGCGCGGAGCGTAAAGGCCAGGCCATCAGGCATCTAGCTTGAGCTATAAAAAAAGGGGGGGGGGGGGGAGCAAGAAATGACACAGGATGAAGCCACATACCCCTACACTACAATGCAGAAAATGGATTGACCATGATAATTCAAAGGTAGTGCCAGGACAGTTTGGCGCCTAGTAGCGACAAGCTATTTTGGCACCATCCTTGAACTGTCATGGTTGATCTGTCTCCTGACCTGTAATGTAGTCTTCTAAGCTCAACTGCTACATTTGACACTCTCGGCCTGAACACATCAATGCCTCAGGTCGCAGTTTTCAAATCTTGGAGGCGTCCTCTAAAGTTCATGTACTAGTTGAGGAGAACGACCATAATAGTTGAAGGGTGGTACCAGTATTGCTTAGCACCTGCAGGCGCAAAGCTATCCTGGCACTACCCTTCAAACTATCATGGTTTGTCTCGATCCTTTTGTATTGATCATTCGCAATGAGACAGCGAAAATAAGGCTTCATCTCACTGCTTGGGTCGTCGCGACCTATACAACATTCTTACAACGTCATTCAACGTCATTCTTTGTAATTTTCTACTTTGATTGTTCCAAAATGCCCCATCTCTCTTCAGTTCGTGGTCTGTAGTGACGTGAAACTCAAATAGCGTCACACCACAGTGACCAATCGAAAACGAGGCTTCCCGAGACCTTCACCTAATAAATATTCCAGGGAATAGAAAATGCGAGACACAAGTTTTCAATACTGTTCAGCACGCGTCTGTCTACAAATCAAGTTGAACATTCAGCCCGATTAGACTTGCCCACTATGACATGGTTTTTAAAAAGACTTTATATGTCAGTAATAAACACGCCATCTTTTCTGAAGATGTTTCTATGGTGCCTTTTGTTTTTGGTCGTGTTTTCATAAAATGCGACAATGTTTTGCGCTGACTGTGAGTTAACTTAACTTTATCATCAAATTCAGTGTTGCTATTCCTGAGGCATGTCACACGAAACGTTTTGCATTTTTTATGTGTTTTGTTTTGTTTATTTTTTCAACTCCAAATCTGCCTTGTGTGTTTTTACTATTCAAGAGTGTAAATGCCATCGTTTATTTGTGTGCGTTGGTGCGTGCGTGTTTTTCCAGATTTGTTTTGCTGTGTGTTTGTATTATTCGAGAGTGTATTCAATTTGACGTTTTGTAAGCCGCCGAGGGCCAGCGGCAAGTAATGTGTTCTGATTGTTTTGGCCTGTTCTTTTTAAAATAACTCATTGAGCCCGACGCACGTATTTCCCAAATTTTGGAGTCGTCATCTAACGACTATACACCTGTTGCAGGAGATGGATCGACCATGATAATTCAAGGGTCGGAGCCAAGCTAATCTGCCACTACCCTTGAATTATCATGGTCGACCCATCTCCTGCTGCAGTGCGTCAGGGCTGAATGGGTTAAAATAAATCCAACTAGTTGGCTACCGAAGCGTGTGAAATACAGAGAACATGAAGAGAACATGCAGAGGACATGCAGAGAACATCCCAGCGAAGTAAGAGGCACGCTTAGAACAGAAAATTCAAGCAAAACTGTACTCACTTTGCAATGTGTTGTACTTGTCTTTTCTCAGCGTGTTTCTTTCTTCGTTTGGATGTTCTTCGCGTTGTTGTTTTGCTTTCTTTTTTTTTTTTTTGTGTGTGCCGTTTTGTTTGTTTCTGTCTCAGTTGTAGTCTCGTGCACATTTTAAACGCCCATAGAAACCATTCACCATTGAAACGTGTGCTGATCTGTGATTTTGGACTTACGGCTGTAAGCCGTAAAGTCCAAAATTACAGATTAGCGCACAGATATCCGAGGGACAAGAGAACCGTTATCGCCATGCAGTACATATCGCCACTGTTTGCATTTCCTCTATTTTGTGAACGCCTGTCATTGAGGTTAGCACTCATCTTCTGGACATCGTCACTTTCGTTGTCATTGAAACTCTGATCACGCGTCCAGTGCATGACGTAACAGCATCCATCAAGGCCCGCTACTCTTACGAACATTTCAAACTCAGTTACATCCTTATTCAGCTGAAGAGTTGACAGTTTTTGGAGAGATATATTGACTGCTTTCTTCACGCCACACTCGGGATCTAGTTCAGGCATGTCTTGACGTCTCTAGATGATCGTAACGGCCATGTTGCAAGAGCAATCGGGTCCTTCGCAAATTTACTGATACGTCCTTTAGATTTATTTTCGAGTTATCAGGCGGAAAGTTTTCCAGAATAGTTTGCTCCAGATCCAGTATGAAGGCTCTGCTGAATAGATAAAGGATGAATTTCTTCAGCAGCTTTTAAGTCTCTAAAAGCTCGTTCTTCCTTGCCACTTTTTCTGAAAGTTCGTTCCCATCTGGCTCATTTTCTGGTGCGTTTTTCACTGGTTAGTTTTCTGAACGTTCGCTTTGATTTTGCTTGTTTTTTTTTAAATATGTTCTTTCTGCATGTTATCTCAATGGAAAAAAAAGTTCTCGAAGGTGCGTCTGACACACTCCGTCTATGACAGGCCTGCTATCTGCACATTAAACTTGTTTGCATGTGATAACACTTACTAACATCGTAACAGATGTAGAACAATGCAGCCCGGCTTGTGGTGAGAGTCCGTAAGACTGAGAATGTCACACCCATCTTGAAGTCCCTTCACTGGCTACCTGTGTCCTCACGTATTCAATACAAAGTTATGTCAATCTGTTTTAACTGCCTTTCAGGCACCAGCCCAAAATACGTGTCCTCTTTGCTGCACGTGTATACACCCTCTCGCGAGCTCCGCTCCTCTTCTAATAAACGGAAGTTGTGTGTACCTTCTGTCCAAACTAAAACATTTGGTCAGCGCACTTTCGTTTATTAAGCCCCAGTGTTATGGAGTCTGTCTCTGACTTCAAGAGGTCGTTGAAAACTCACCTCTTCAAGCTTTACTTTAAATAACTGCCAGTGTTTGATGCCTTAGTTGTAGTTCTGTAATCCTCCTTGTTTAGACTGAATGTTAATTAGAACATAAATTATTATGTATGCATTGTTATTTAGTTCATTGTAAAAGTGGTGTGTTCGGGCATTGTGTTTTGTTTGTTATGTGCATATGTTATTGTATTTTTATTTTTGTGTACAGATTGTAAAGCGCTTAGAGCTTTTGATTAAGATTAAGCGCTATATATTATTATTATTATTATTATTATTATTATTATTATTATTATTATTATTATTATTATCGTCATCATCAGTATACGTCATTACCATCTTCGTTATCATTATTAGTGTCCATTACGTTATCATCATTCGGCAATAAAGATGATGATGATGATGATGATGACGTATAATTGCAGTATTATCGGATGTGTCAGTGTTCGATTCATCTGCAGAATCGTCCGCTTGTACCTCGCAAACCATGCGTTTCCAGACGAAAAACTCACCACTTCACTGCGGTAAGACTCAGCGAAGCAGTTTTTTCATTCACCCTGACATCTTCCCACTGCGTGTGTAACAAATATTGAAGCGGATTGCGCCACTGGACCAGGGAACTGATGTTCGGCGCGCACGCGGATGTTTTCCCTTCGTCATGAAATGATGGCAGGACAGGCAGTGTGGATTCTGTACAGCGTCCCGTCTGCGTAGATATAGGCCACGGTACACAGTGCCGTTTCCGTACTGTCCAGTCTCTTAGCCTTAGTCAGTCCCAGTCATCCCCTAATATTTCAATCCCCTAAAAAACACTACCGCCCACAAGCTGCACATTTGCCATGCACAAAATGCCAACAAAAACAGCACATTGACTGTCTCATTTCTTGGCTATGAACCTGATTTCTTACCAACCTCACACCCAAGCACAGCTGAAATCAGCGTGCCCCTCAAATCACTACGTCAACGGCAACTCAACATAGGCCCACAATTGTCCACTGGATAAGCTCAGGATGATATGAATCAAAGCACCAAACATGTCTCCTCTCATCTAAACAGACATTTCCAGGAAATTCCAACATTCAGCCCTACTACAAATTTTCAAATAATGCAAAAATTATTTAAAAAAACACCGGCCCTTGCACTGCCTCAACTGCCCAATTTGAATATGTAATATGACCTGTCAGAGAAACTGTCTCACCTGAACACCATTCAATCTGCCATCAGTGCAATCCTTAGACACTAGCTAAGTCAAACCCAAAGTGACACCATTGCATGTTGCTGCATCTTTATGTTATGGCCCATTATGTGAAGCGCGTTATTGTGGCGTTCACTATGCTGTTGATGTTTTGGATCATGCATATCTGATGCCATGAAAAACAGACTAGATTATGGTCAGAATGCCTCCAAAATTGGCATGTACATCAAGTAATATATCTGATTTGCAGAAATATTGCATTTGAGACACAGGCACATGAACGTGTGTTTTATTCATATTTTTTCCTATACCCACCCCCCTACTTTTTCTGTTTTTCCAAGTTTACACACACATGCGATACAGTCAAACTGACTTCTGGTAGGCTGGACGACTGAAAAAGGTTACCATGACACTGCCATTGATGAAAATGAGCTTTCAGACCCAAGGCCATTTCCTTGTGTATGTCAGGGCAGCCAAAAAGACAATGCCCAGGCATCCTCATTGACCCTGTTGTCTGGTGACAACAAGCAGGAAGAGACCTTAACCAGCTGCAATGCCCTATATTATGCTTGCAATCTTTTCCTCAGACAAAAGGGGTCATGAAACAGCTCTGCAATTTAAACATTAAGTCTTCCGAGCTAACCCACAGACACAAGACTACACAAAGCAGCCAAAACTATGCTACGCGGGACACACCGCATACCCAAACAAGTGTCTGGAGTGCTTATTTAGGAGATAGCAGAACAAAAATGGTCTCAAAAATCAAGCCACTCTCAAAAATATCAAATTAGGGAAAGGGGGGGGGGGATCCACACCCCCTAAAAAGAGTCTTTGTTATAGCATTGTAAAGAATTTTGGGTGGGGTGTCCGGAACCCCGGGCCGAACACCTCCCCCCCCCCCCCCCCAGATCCACCCCTGCATACTAACACAATCGGCACTGAGCCCTGACAAAACGTGACCCGCCAACTCGGTAAAAACCCTCAGATAAATAGGCAGGCATGGCACGCACGCACTGATCCAAACATTGCACACACACACACACACACACACACACACACACACACACACACACACACACACACACTCTGACACACTCAGACCGACACTGACACACGCACCTATAGACTGAACCTGAATGATGAGAGAGAGAGAAGGGGGGAGGAGGTGGTGGCCGGGGGTGAGGGAGGGGGGGCATAGGGGGTACTTAACTAGCTCCCCCCCCCCTCTCCCCCGCCCAGTTTTTTTTTTTCCGATTTTTCGGCCTCTGGAAGCAAGGTCTAGCGTCGGGGAGGCCTTTTGTATCGGGTTGAAGGTCTCAAACAAAAAGCTGGACCCCCCCCCCCCCCCGAAGTAACTAATCCGCCCCTGCCTAACGAGAAATCAAACAACTTTGGCACCAACCAGCCTCTAGGCGCCAAGCGATTCCGACACCAACCTTGAACTATCATGGTCGATTTGTCCCCAGATCAATCTGAAATACCTGAAATTGAGTAAGTTTATGATTATGAAATGGTGTAAAAGTGATGGTGTCTGTCAACATTCTTTAGTTGTTTAGTACTAGCCCATTCAGTAGTTCACTGCAACATTGCTGACACCAGAAGCAGAGGGGGCATACGTCATACGTGTTTATGATGCCAAAAGTGTTATAAAGATAACAGTACGTCTGTTACAGTTCATCTTAAGGCCCCGCCACACATGCCCGATTTTGAGGCCGATTCTTGAGCAGTTTCGAATCGGAGTGTGATCGGACCGGACTGCAAAAACGTGTGCACTGCCACACATTCCCCGACTTTATTTAGCCGACCTGTTTGAATCGAAGATCAAGGTCGTACCTGTTCAGCGAAATGGCTGCTAGTTTGGACAGTGATGATGATGTGCTTGCATTATCAGCAGTTTTACATCATATTCGGGAGCACTGAGGGGGGCGAAACATCGGCAACGAAGGTGGTTGACTGATCTTCCGCCATTTGCAAACTGAAACGACGTGCTTTGCGAGACGCGCTCTGATTGGTTGAAGCTTACAATCGGGACCGATTCGGATCGGAAAAATAGAGCAGTTTCTAAACACCCGATTCCCAGCCGACTGCGATCGGATCGGATATATGACGTCATCCGATCGCAATCGGATCGGAATCGGCTTCAAAATCGGGGGCACAACCGGCAAGTGTGGCGGGGCCTTAACTCAGAGTTATAGGTTATTTAATTAATTGAATGAGTGAATGCTGATGCCATGTGTTGTATGGGCAGACAGTGAATTTCCCCATGAGGGATTAATCAAGTATTATTGTATTGTATTGTATAGTAAATTCGTCCTCCAGGTTTAATGAGTTAACGTGACAATCCTCCCTCCCTCCCCCCCCCCCCCCACACACACACCCAAGTCAAGCGCTTTCCTCAGTTTCAGCATCAGCAGTTGGAAAACAGGAGAGATCGTGGCTAGATTGCTCAAGATAATTCGCTAAGGAATAGGTGCCTACAGTAACTCGTTTATTATCGGCGTGGGCATTGCCGCATCTATGATAGGCAGCTGTGTAAACTGAATCAAGTCAGGTCCTAGTCCACAAGCAAGCACTATCCGACTGAAAGTTCCGAACCTAGAATCACAGAGCATCATCATTTAGCCTGTCGTGACGAATGTCATGACGTGCTAGCCGATCTGGATCTGTGATTGGTCTTTCTACATTGACTCAATGCAGGTTAAAATGAAGACTCTGAACTAACCTCTTCATTGTCTAAAAATATCAACACCTCCCCTCCACTGCAAGAGTTATAGATCCTCCTGAGCCCCCGCAGTTGCACTAACTTACCGCAGTTGCGGGGGCTCATGAAAATCTATACGTCTTGCTGAAACCGCCATTTTGTTTTATGTTCCTTTCAGTGACGGCCGTGAATCGTTGACACTGAATTTACAATTCAAAACAGTTTAAGTCTACTGGCAGTGAAGCGGTTGCTAGTCAATTTATACCTTGGCCACAGACTTAGAATGCAGTTCTAATCTTGGACTGTGTCCAAGTTGGTTACGATCAACGTTCAGGTTCCTCTGGCCGCGACGCAGGGAGGATCTGTCTGTATATACTGACACTTATAGGCTTCGCCACAAAGCGGAGGGGGCAATACGGGGTCGGATTCAAGTCGTAACTTGTCACAGCACAAGGTTTATGTGACCTGTGAAACGGCGATGGCGGGTTCGATTGTGAAACTGTGAGTGTAACCGATCATTGGCCATAGCAGCTCAAACCTGCTCATGATAGATGCGTCACAATGAGCTATGTTACAATGTAACAATTCTTACAAAGCCCGTGGACTCTCCTTGGACTGTCCTCTTGCTGCGTGACAAAATGTTTAGTTGTGGATTCTGTTTTGTTTGTTAATTCTGTTTTGTTTGTGGATTCTGAACAAAATTCGCGGAGGCCCCGCGGGTTTCCGCAACAAATACCCAATTTTCAAAAATCAGATGTAGGCAAAGATTGCATTTGTACGACGAAAACAGTGGATTAAAAGCTGGGACAAACTTGCGATATCGGATGTTTGGTCCAGCTTTTAATCCACTGTTTTCATCGAAACAATGTCATGCAATTTTTACCTACTTCTGACTGTATCATTTTCATTTTTCATGCACATCATGTACTGCGCGACCATCATGTGGGGGATCACCTGTCATTATTCATTTAGCCCCAAGTCCCTACTGCAGGAGATGGATTGATCATGATAAATTAAGGGTAGTGCCAGATTAGCTTGGCGCCTGAAAGCGCCAAGCTAATCTGGCACTACCCTTGAATTATCAGGTCAATCCATCTCCTGCAACTGGTACATAGTCATTAGGCAACACCTCCAAAATTTGAAAAATGGGACCTTGTGGCTAAAAGGGTTAATTAAAGACCATCATTTGGTGGCTGTAGCTGTGACTGTGGCTGTAGCCACCTAAATGATGGTCTTTAATGACAGGTGACACATTTTATCTTGAGAGATAACCGTTGCGTGGGTAGACCAGTGTGTGTACGTTAGGCTGAAAGTTCGTTTGTACAGTAACCAGTCCACTCCGCTTATAACTAGGTCGGATATAACAACAAGTCGGATATCAGAACACTCAATTTTCAGAGCCGGGTCCCGACGTCACTCTTTCAACGTAAATTACTTTGCTTATAACAAACATCGGATATAACAACAAGAAAAATTGGGTCCCCTTGCGATTTGTTATACCCAAAGTGTACTGTATATGTACATGATGCAAGGTATTTGTAGTGCGCCATTTGTACGGCGCCTTGACACTTTATTGAAAGTAATGACGCCCTGACGCACTGTCGGTGTCAAGCTAATCTGGCACTATCCTTGAATTATCATAGTCGATCCATCTCCTGCAACAAATGCATAGTCGTTAGATGACGCCTCCAAAATTTGGGAAATACGGCCGTCGGGCTGAATGAGTTAACAATGTAAATTATCATTATTATTATTATTATTATTATTATTATTATTATCGTCATCATCATTACCACAAAGCTCGAGCTGTTCTCGGGTGACCCTTTACGAGGCCGGTTTGTAACAGATGTTACAGCGTCACAAATCTCGTCACAATCTAGCTGTGGCTGATCCATAGTCTGATCGTGTCGATATCGTGTTAGTCTGGCACTGTGAGATATGAGTGAGGCGTGTGCATTGTTCAGTCGCTGATCTTACAGACGTCCAAGGACGGAGAAAATCCTGTGCAGTGTTCAGTGTGAATTGGTTTACAAGGTATGTGAGTTGTGTAACGTTACGTCCTTTTGTTTTCGCGTGCAAAGAAGTGTGCACATAATCATACAGAGTCTTACGCCGGTGTACTGGTGACACGGAGAATCTCACTCCAGTGGTTCAAAAAACAAAAAAAAAAAAGAGAGGGGAAAACCCACCCTGTGTGGCTGACCAGGGTGACCCTGGAAACTAAAAAGTAGTTAACCCCACCCAAGTCCCCCAGGGCAGACCCGGGTGGGGTAGATTAGCTTGGCGCCTGAAGGCGCCAAGCTAATCTGGCACTACCCTTGAATTATCATGGTCAATCTATCTCCCGCAACTGGTACACAGTCATTAGGCAGCACCTCTAAAATTTGAGAAATGGGACCGTGGAGCTAAAGGGTTAATTTAGATACCATCATTTAGGTGACTGTAGCCAGCTGAATGAAGGTCTTTAATGACATGTAACACTGTTGGACCTTTAAGACTTCTCTTGAAAAAGCACCTGTCTTTTAAGAACACCTTCCCGTTACTTGCACAAAGAGTAGTTGATAAAAACAGGTTGTAATGTAAATGTAGTGAGATTTTATCGAAAATGTAGAATGTCAAGGAAAATTGATCAGCTACCACAAAATCAATGCATAACAGAGCCATGTACTCATACTCGGTGAATAACCTGTTTTAAAAAGACATCAACAAGGAAGGAAAACTGTATTGGAATTTATTTTCAACAGCATGCATATGTTGATAGCTTATGATATTTTTCCTTATCAGTGTTAAACAAGCTTATAATATAATTTCTTATCAGTGTTTAGAAAAGAAATTCTGAATACATGTAACACGAACCACAAGCATTTACGCTGAGTGCAAAAGGTCAGTTAAAGGCTTGCAGATGTGTGTGTCACGATTTTCAAGACATTAAGCTCAATGCATGTAGAGTATAAAACAGTTAAGGGCAGTGCCTGATTAGGATGGTGCCTTAAGGCGCCAACCTAATCAGGCACTGCTCTTGAACTATCACGGTCGATCCACCTCTCATAATTGGTATTTGCTGAAAACGGTTTTTAACCCCCCCCCCCCTTCCCCCCCCCCCCCCCCCCCCCCACTAAACTGCGGCTCTTCAATGCGAGTAGCCATGGCCGCTTGTAAAACACTTGATTAGGTACTTCATCAATATTTTTCAAGGTGCCTAGGGTTCATTTGTTACAGAGCATTCCGCGGCTGTAAGCTTACATTGTGTTTATTTGAGTTATTGTTAATAATAGGTCGTTTAACAGTACGGTCTGGTATAGATGAGGTCCGTGTACACGCATTCCTTTTAAAGTACCATTACGCGTAAATCTGAAGACACGTTTCAGCACCATTTGTATTCATTATGCCTTGTCGGAACATCTAATGAACTTAAACGGCAGTTTGGACAGGCAACAAACACACACGCGTAATCAAGTCGCACTTATTGGGCAGCTGTTAGCGTGTCAATCTATTTATAGTTAATTCTCATACTGAAATCATTGTATTTCTAGAACGGAGTCATTGTCAGGTTACTTGATATAAAGACCACGTGTGCTGAACTGGTGTAGACACGCGCACTCGTGGTTTTGCCACTTGACAGACTTTGGAATTTTTCCGCCTTTTTGTCATTTTAGGATTCTCATCTCTGATAGATATACTTCTGTAACAGATGGTTACGAAATGCTACACACAGGTCTAGTTATGGTTCATTTAGACACAGGACACAGCCAAAGGTGCGAGGTTCGATACCGGGTTCCGGCGTTGGATTTTTCTCCTCTGGTAAGTGTCACCGTCTGGGCAGTGGGCAGATGTTCACATCTGCACGGGACATAAACGACCCCGGCCCCCACGAGTCCCCTGCTGCCTTGCAGGCCTGGCCGCTTGGCTGCGGAAAGGCTAAGGGAGGAAACCCCTGACATCAAAGCCCCCGTGTCTCCGGGGAAGGCTTTTGAGCCAGAGACTAAGACAAGGACAGTCTGATATAAAACCTAC